>JAJOOD010071995.1:0-24006 GCA_029582525.1 Solanum tacnaense
AAGAACATCAAATCTAAGTGACAGGAGAGCTATATATAAAACATAACAACCAATCCAAAAGATAGTGTATAATCAACAAAAGATACAGTAACATCAAGAAAGTAATGTGAGGAGTGAAACGCAGTAAACAACAATACGGCTAGGACTACTCCAAACGCTAACAACACATACCCTCGCGAGGGACGGCAACACGCTAACCCTACTAACCTTCCACCTTAATACGCGACCTCCACTCCTTCCTATCTAGAGTCATGTCCTCGGTAATGTGAAGCCTAGCCAAGTCTTGTCTAATCACCTCTTCCCAATACTTCTTGGGCCTACCTCTACCCCTCCGCGTACCCTCTACCACCATTTCCTCGCACCTCCTCACTGGGGCGTCTGCGCTCCGTCTCTTCACATGTCCAAAGTCATACCCCAAATATTTAAAAGAAAACAAATCAAAAAAGTCACCAGAATAAAGCAATGACATTGCATTTTGATTGGAATGAAGAACATGTATTAACATCTCTCTCTTCTCAACATGTGGTTAAAGCCATTGAGTCAAACATTGAAATTGATAGAGTGATGACAAAATCAGATACTTCTTCCTCAAGTTCCCAAATGGAAGTACCAAAAGAGAAATACATCTTACAACAACTCCTGATATACAAACTTGCAACCAAGTAAGCTTGAAATGATCTAAGTCATTTTGTGGCTAGATGAAAAGTAGAACCAAGACACTAAAAGAAAAAAAAAATAGAACTTGAAGAAAAGAATCGCACTTAAGTACACATATAAGTCGGAGTTCCCCACATATAACATAGAATGCTGGTGATACATAGAGCTTGAACACTTCAAAGCATAGCTTGAGAAATATAAGAGTTTGAAGGAGGCACTAGATAGCTGAGGTGACAACAGAGATAGGATGCATAATCTAGGAAGAGGTGCACCAATGACAGAGCTTCCAGAAGAAAAAGAAAAGAACTACTTAGAGCCTATTTGGATGGGCTTATTTTAAGTGTTGTTAAGCCAAAATAGTTTTTTAGCACTTTTGGAGTGTTTGAGTAAATTAGAAAAGTGCTTATAAGCACTTGCTTGTATGCAATGACCTAACACTCTTATGAAGGAAACTAAGGATAATTACTCCTCCACGAATACTGATAGTTAAGGGAACTAAAAGAAAAATAAGGGGATTGCAAGAATTTTTAAAGTGAAATAGAAAGCACAGTAGAGTTAACAGAAATTTTAGCTGCAATTTTGAAGATATAATACTATCTATGCTTTGATTCACTATCCACTGTTGCATCAAATTCTTGCACAAAACAAGGCAAACTAAATATGAGATATATTAATCAAAGAAAGATCAGCAGAATGCAGATGCTAATATCCGATGTTTCACTTCATAGTTCCACTCTTGTGGTAGAATGATTCACATAATAGAGTTAGCTCGGCAATTAAAGCAGAAGGAAGGCAGGTTGAATAAGTTGGAGGCTCACCAAGAAGGTTCACACAAGAAGTATTACATCCATACCCTTCGGGGTGGCCCAGTGGTTTGAGCTTGGGACTTCCATGTTGGAGGTCTCAAGTTCGAAACCCCTTGCCAGCGAAAGCAAGGGATTTGCCTTCTGGGCCTAGTGCGGGTTACCTCTTCTATGTGATTTGCGAGCTATTGCATAGGAGCGGGGGTTTTACCCTGTGCGCACCCAAAGGGTAGCGGCTGCGGGTTTCCCTTCTCATCAAAAAAAAAAAAAAAAGTATTACATCCATCGCAGAAAACAAGATCTAGTATGTGTTACCTTTTCTTTTAAACAACTTTTAAATGCAATATTGGCCAGATATGATGCATATATGCAATACCTTCTGCAAAGGTACAGTCAGCTAAATTCTAGAAACTGTGATCTCAGGCAGGAAATGAAATGATCCTCTATAAGGTTCAGCTCTTTGCACTCATATTCACGGATGTTAACCTCTTCATCATTAGAATATCTAGAGTTCCAAAAGATTACTGAAGAATTACTAATAATAGCTAAATGACAAGCCTACAAGAAATGGTTGGTATTTCCTCCAATTATTTCTCAACTGTCTATTCCGGTCCAAACAATGAAAAATGATCTAATCCATGTCGAAGTTAAAGTTTACTAGAACTCATACAATAGGGATTAACAAAAGAATTCATGTCACATACATTTACTCATGTCACAAGCCCCCTCACAATCAAAGTCACATGGTTTTGCTATTTAAAGCTACAATAGGAAAAGCCAAATGCAGATTTCACATTCCAGTAATTAAAGATTGGACGCATTTGAATATGCTAGCGGCTCAATCCCATAACTTAAAAACTAGATGTACCAAAGAGTACCATAAATTGAACATACTGTCCCAGTGTCAGCATTCACAATAACTCAGTGTTTCTATAACAGAAAAATAGTTCATAATTTTACATCTTTAGGAGGAACTAAACCTGAAATCAATTAGAGCATAACCTTTCTCCCACCCACCCCAAACTTAAAAATCAATCATTAAATACAACAACAACAACAAATCCACTGTAATAAAAGAGACGACAGTTAAAATAGATACTATAATAGGAGGAAGATCAGGTAAGACAGAACTTAAAACTGTAAAAAGAAAGAGAGTAGCAAAAGAAATCAAGAACTCACAACCCAGTAAGGCAAGGACAGTACAGTCTGGCTGACAGCAAGCCAAAGAACACCATAGCCAAAAAAAGAAAGGCAGAGACCAACAAGCAAAATAACCCAAGGTGGGAACTTGTTGCAAGCTATTCCTGGAAGAATCCCAACATTCTCCCCAATATCATTTGCTACTCCAATAATAGTCAGCTGCTGCTGACTGAAACCCAAAACTGATTTCAAAGCAGGGGAATAAAGGGGGAAAGTATAAGCTGAGCCAGCTGCTATCTGTACCCAAACAGCAGCTGCAAGACCTACCCATGGTGGTCTACTTCCTTCTTTTAGGACAGCCATTCTTGAAACTACAAAATTTGCACCCAAAATTTAAAAAGATCAAGATTTTTTTTGACTCCCCAACTTGATAGAGACGATGGTCATTAATGTAAGAACAACTTGAAATAGACCAACAGCAGAAGGGACTGTGGTAGAGAACAACAAAGTGTAACGTGGACAAATTCTCCAGATGGTCCATAATTTGTACATTCTATTAAAGTGTGATGGGACAAATGACTTCAAATTCTCCTCCACCTTTGTTCCGCTTAAGTAGTGAACGATAATACTAATCCGGAGTCTAAAAGGACACTTTTTCGATTTCTTATCGAGGAAATAAATGCACAGCTCTTTACCATATAATTTTTTTGATATTTTTTAGCTAAGAAAAGTGTTCTTTAGACTTCAAATTCAGAAGAATACCACGTATATAAAGATTTGAATGGAAAAAACCCTCTTCACACACATTTCTAGTGTTAGTTTGTATAAATAATTTTTATATTATCCCATCATTTTTATTGGAACGAATTCCCTTTAAGGTCTATATAGTACTCTATTCCATTACATGCGTAAGGACAATAAGAAAAATCAGCTTTTGTTGGAATAATTACAACTAATACTATCAATAATTATAGTGATCGAACCATATGTCCTTTTCCAACCGAAAGGAACTTACCTATTACACTTGATCATTTAAAAAATTATTTACATTAATGGTTGATTGCTTAGGGTCAGGAATCACTTAACTAATATTACCTAACAACATTAATGTATCCAATTTGAGCAGTAAAAAGTAAAATTTCCTTTCTATAATTATTATCTTGGCAAATCTCTAGATTATTTTTAATCTTTCACTAGAAAAAACAGTCCATGTAAGGAAGCTATCACCATTAGCATCCAAAGAGAGCAAAATATAAGAATCATAGTTGCAAAACGTTGTTATTACAAGGATCAGAATCATAGATGGACTTGGGCCGGCCCAAATTATACATACATATTCAAATGGATAATATGGGCTTGTTCCTAGGTCCATTTTGCCACACATTAATGTATCCAACCTCTCGCTCTTGTTGAGTGAGTCTATTGAAAATAATCTCTCTGTCTCAACGTACCGTGGATATGTTGTTGTATATATAATACTCTAACGTTTGTGTATTTACTGTTCATATTCTACTTTTTTTAATAAAAAATTTAAGTAGGTCCAACCGGGGCAAAAGATGGTGCGTCTGAGTTGTATTTTTAAATAGTCTCGTGAATATTTAAGTAATGAGGAACAATGTATGAAGCTGCAGTTAAGGCATATAGTATTGAGGAGCCTAGCATTTCTTGTATCACCTCCATCAAACACGCATAACCATCCACGTGCTTTCTTCAATACCCCAAATTTTATTCATTTCTATGCAAAAAAATCAACTACCATTTAGAATGGCAGTTGAAATAATCAATTTTTAGTCTCTTCCATTTTAGGCTTGCCAACGCTGCCTTCGGTATAATTTGTTCAATAGAAATTAAACAAAGGAGCCCACTCACCCCACACATCATGTTTTTGGACATCATTTTGCCAAAAAAAGTCTTGAATACACTATTTAGAAATTTTTGGCCAAGTGCCACTTTTCTCTTTCCATTCTGGCAAAGTCATCTCTACACTTTTTCATCAAATTCGTAGGGTCTCCCACCATTTTGGGGGTTATTATAAATTGCAATATTTACTGTTTAAAAGTTTAAAATACTTCAATTTTTTTCTTGGTCCATTTGTACTTCGCTTTGAGTCGTAGATGAATTCGCCAAGAGGTCACTGTCATGATCCGCAGGCCACATTCCACAAGAAAAAATCAAACCTGTAAAAGAACGCCATAAAGTACAATATGTTAGCATCAATAGTTGTTGTGCTTCGCATATTAAACAGACACCAAAAAATGAACTAACAATCAACTACCAAAAAATGAACCTCCAAATAAGTAGATTAATGGCACGCAGATGTACCGATTATTAAGTTCTAGCTGAGTATGCAAAAAAATAAATCACAATTTGCACAAACAAGGAGAAAAAAAACTGAGATTAATTTTGACATACTTCCAGTTGATTATAGATCTTTAGATTATATTGTGATATATTGAAAAGATGTATATGACATGCTCCTGACTCTAAACAACAACAAAAAAATACAAAATTTTTGGGGTTCGGGAGTTTTCGCCTGAAAACTACAAAAAAAGGCATAAGGCCTTTTCCCGAGTCATCCCCTGGTGACTCAGTGAGTTGATGCTAAATCAGGAACTGAACAATCAAAACGATTTCACAAAACCCTCTTTAATTCTCGGCCTTCGACATGACGGAGAGCCGGCTAGGTCGCGGCTGAAAGTCGTCTCTTCGCCTGAGCTGATGAGAAGATGGACGGATCAAAGCGGCAAGCGCTCTTTTTACCAGATCACCTTCTACAGTTCCAATCCGGACGAGTGAGTTTGTCATCGCCGATCTCCGCATGTTCAGGTGATAGCTAGATCGATAAGAGGAATTTGAATGACTCCGATTCTGGCTCATATTTTTGTGAAAACTGCAACGGAATGAGCCTGGATGCGTTGTCGGTGAGCACATGCATGTTTTCTTCTGATTAGACGGCAACGGCCTGCTGGTCTGCTTTTGTTGATGAGGGTAAACTGAAATCGAACGGCCGGCAGAGGCGGAAAACCTTACATTTGGCGATGGGGAAACGGATCGGCGAAGATTCACCCGGGTTGGAGATGTGGATCGGGTCATGAAATCGGAATCGGAATCCCTGTTGGAGAAACTGGAAAAACTAGGTGAAGTTGAAGACATTGAGTATGAGCAGAACCGACCCGAAGGTGAAGTGGATCGTTGAAAATGGTGATGAAAACTTGAACCATGAGTTTTGCTTCTAGAAGATGAAGCCTCCATTGTTGTTTTAAAAAAGAGAAAAGAAAAAAACAATATTCTGAATTTAGAAGAAATACCTTGAAAGTGCCGTTTTGCTCTCTATTTCGGCAAACCTAAGTACAACGAAGGCGACGATTATATAGGAAAATGAAAGCGATGGCAAGATGGTAATTGAATGACATTCGAAGGGCAGTGAGGCAAACTAGTACAGGGTGAATATGTTGGGGGGTGTGTGGGCTAGGGTTTTCCAATGGGTCAAACGGTAAATCACCCAAAAAGCTATGGGCTATGAGCTTCTTCGATGGCAACGCTCACGCGACAAAAAGAGCAGTGATGATGACGCGCTATTAATTGTGTGTCGTGTTGTGCACGTTGTACCAAATGGAGGTGGGATTGGGAAAAGAAGTTGGGCGCCGAATCTGTGGCCATTTTTCTGTAAGATTTAAAGAGTGATTGACACGTACCCCTATGCCTTTGTTGGTGTCCCCAAATCAATGGAGGGAACTACAAGAATAATCCAACTATTGTCTTGACTTCTGGACTGACGATATTGTCCCTTATGTCGGTCACTTATTTACCCTTTAAACCCATCATATTGAGGGGTTACTTGGGAATAGGAATTGGGGAATGCTATCCAGGTGTCCATTATTTCAATTTTTAATTGTATTTAATTAAACCTTAAATCGTGATTAGCGTATTAAATTTTAAAACTCTATGGGGTCGTTTGCAGAGGCGTATTCAGGATTTTGAGATGATGGGTGCACTGTTATAAAAAGGTTGATCTATGATATAAATTTGATCGGTTCGACATTTAGGTTTTTAGTATTGAAAATCGTTAAAATTTTAAAATTAATATATATATATATATCAATTACTACTTAGAGAAGTGTTATCTAATTTTAGAAAGAAAAATAAAACAAGATAAATATAAAATTCAAATTTATAACCTCGCGGAGAAAGGTGCACCTCGTCATAATCGCATTCTGTAATACTTCAAGTGAGGGTTCACACATCTATATTTCAATATTTAAAAAAAAATATAACACTATTATATATGATCTCGGGAGGGGACCATGGGTTCACGTGAACCCGGTGACCCCCCCTTAGATACGCCTCTAGTCGTTTGGTAGGGAGTATTAGGAGAAATACTCCTTGTATTATGTGTGGTATTATGTAGTACTATGTTTGGTAGAAATTTTGGGCCTATATATAACTAATACATGGATTAGTTATACACCCTTCATGGTATTATAGGGTGTATAACTAATACCTTCCATTTGGTGGTATTAGCAATACATGAGATCTAATATCATGGGATTAATATATGTAAAGACAAAAATACCCCCTCAAATCCTTTCATTTTATTTATTTTTTTGGTTTTATGTTTTATATTTGTACAAATAAATTTATTTAAATCGATTAGCTTACAAACTTTATTATTTAAATAGAGTTATTTGTAGCTAAAATATGAGTTATTTAATCTAATTATTATTAATATAAAATATTATAATCGGACTAATATGCTAATGTTGATGTATGAATTTAAGGCTATTTTTGCTATTTAAAAACATCTTGAGTATAAAAATAGTTTAATTTATTTTGCTATTTTTTAATTTTATGATAAAGAGCGATTTTGTATGATAAAAGTCCTAAATTAAATGATTTTATTGATGTAAAACAATGTTCAATAACTATTTTCTATAGATTCTTATAGTTGTGTGACCTTTTGAGATATTAACTTCAATATATTAAGATGACAATTATTTATCCTTAAATAATTTAAGTGAGAAAATAGTGAACTTTGGTGATAAAATTTTCCATCTCCTAGCTAGTTAAAAGGCTATAAAAAAATAATATTATTTGTCAATTATCTACCTTGACTCAATTACATTAAATAAAATATATCATAATAACTCAAGAGTATAATTGAAAAGAAGTTTCCTTATAGAGTTTTAAATTCCACACAAAATTAGGTGGGAAGCAACGAACCAAACACTTGATAAAAATAATCTCTGCATTACTAATCCAAACATTACCAATATCTCCATTACTAATCCCTACACTATTGATCTTTCTACCAAACGACCCCTATAATTGATATTGCGAAAAGATCTTTGATGATACGTGTAAAGTGAATAACATGGCTATAATCGATACAATCAATTGTTCTTGTTTCGAATGATACATAAAAGTATTTCACCAAATACAGATGTATATTTAAATTTATATAAAATTGTGTAAGTAGATACGCGTATTTTATGTAGTGTCTTGTGTGTATTATGTTATATAAAATATGTATATTTTCATATTTAATTTTATATAAATTTAAATATTTATTCATACACACACAAAATTGAATGACGTCTTTTTTATTAATTGAATGACATCAATATCAATAAAGAACACATTTATATTCTCTGACTTGTTCATTTATTTTACTTTCAACTATAATTGTCATTCACAAACTATGAGGTCCAAAGCGAGATCAGATATTCAAGACCATTTCACTTAAAATTATTTTTATAAAATCATCCAAAAAATAAATAATCTAACCGTTTGTTCAACGGTACCGCTCTTCAACCACCATAGATTCTTTCTTTCTTTTTTATAATCATTTGGTGCCTAACCACATCATATTCAACTTTTATATTTGATCAACTTTTTCTATCCGATGTCTCACGCAATCTCTTCTTTGTGGAAAATGAAAACGTCTCAATCTCTTCGTTATAAATCCAATTGTCTAAAATTATAATTTAGAAAATCGAAACTTTTTTAGTTCCAATTTTTTTTCTTTTTTTGGGCAACTAGTAGTGCTTGACTTAAAAAAGAAAAATCAAATAACTTCTTACTTAGATTTTTTTTGTTGAAATACATGATTATAAAATGTAACATCTTTTTGGGGTCGTGAAACACTACATTACAAATTCTATGGCTTCATTGACTTGAGTGCCCAAGTTATGAAGTATGAGATTGTTTTCGTGGCTTTTATTAAACGCAACTTCCCGCGTAGCTTTTATGATTAAACTCTCTTTTTGTGCTTCTCGTTTTCTTAATACATTCCGATTCATATTAATATTATGTGAAGGGAAAAAGGATAAATATATCCCTAAATTATCGTAAATGGTATGCAGATATCCTTTGTCATACTTTTGGGACATTAGTGCTCTGTCCTCTAAAAACTAAAATATATAGACCCTTTATACTAACGGACATACACGTGTCATAATCTTATCCACTGACCCGGCGGATAAGATTGCACCACGTGTCCCTATTTAGTCTTCCGTTAGAGTGAAGGGTATATATGCCCTAGTTTTTGGATGGCACGGACATCAATGTCCCAAAAATATGACATACGGTATCTGCATACCATTTACGATAGTTCGAGGATATATTTGTCATTTTTCCCTCATGTGAATTGTTCAATTTTTTTTGTAATTTAAAAGAAAATGTATGTCAACATCTCTCAAGCTCATTCAAATGGTGAGAGTTTCTAAAAGTTGCTGTTTGACAATTGTTATAAAATTGAAAGTAAACTGGGTTGATTTTGAATTCGAATTCAGTTAGCAAAAGTCAAACGAAAATGCTTATAAAAAAGTAGTAACAGCAATTAAAAGGAATTTTTGTTCCAGATTTTTATAACTATCAAAAACTAACAAGCAATTATTGTTATTCCAATTTGCTTTTTTAAAAACTATTTCATATAAAATATTAAGTAGAAGATCAAAAGCAAACATCAAAAATCTTATTAGGTGAATTTTTCGGAAGCATGATACGTCAAAGTTTACTTTGGCCTCTAATGAGCTTATAAATGGATTGGGTCTTGATCCGTCCAATTTGACACGCTTAATCTCAATAATTTTAACATATTGTTATTTAAGTTTTGTAACCACAATTTGAATTTCAACTCAAGATAAATTAAAAAAAAGATGTTACAAATTGATAGATAAATCCTAAAATATATAAAATAGATAGTAATATACACCTTCAATAGAGGAACACACATACGTCAATACAAATAAAGAGTTTTAAAACATATAGAAATTGGAGATTAAATTGAGCTCAATTAAGGATTATCGTAAAATAGGTTAAGACTTGAATGAGTTGCGATTGAACCCAATTCAAAAAAAATTTGAGCCCAACCCTTAAAAAAAAATTCTCACAACCTACTGATATGTGTCACTAAAAAATATCCAATCTATTTTTACAGATATTTTAATTAATTAATCAGCGAAAAAAAACAATAGTGTTTCGCCGTAGGAAAAACTGTGTTTCTAATATTGCATTGAATTATTCAAATGCATTTGTGTTGTCATTTTCGCATTATATGACGATATTCAAGAAATAATTATAAGATGGATTCATCTTGTATAGACTTTCGTGTAATTTAATCTATATAGTTGCTTGCTCTAAAAAATTTAGATTATCAATTCTACCTATTATGAGTAGTTGTATTCAAATAATTTAATCGTATATTCATTTTATTCAACAATACTTGTCCACTATTGATTTTACACAATTTTTAAGAAACTATAAATAAAAAGATAACTTTTCTATATCACCTCTTTAATAAAAATTTATATATATATATATATATATATATATATATATATATATTTTATGTATATAGCAGTTATTGAAATCCATTCGATTTCTTCATGGGTTTACTTGTTCATATTTTGAACCCCAAAATACACCCTACTATCAAATTTGTATTTTGATTAATACAATTATTATTTTTAAAGTGCAATCTTGACGTGTAGAATTAAAACCCAAAACCAGTATGGTGATATGCAGAATATAGTTAAATATTTTCATAATTTGGATAAGAAGTTGCTGTCAGTTGATACTTTTTTTCTCTTTAAACTTTGGATAAAAACTTCCAAAAAAAATTCCTAAATTATCCTGAATACTGGCTCTTTGTTTGTGGGGTACATTATAAAGTGCTTATTTATGAAAAAAATATATAAATATATTTAGCTTATCCAATATATGTATTTTTTTTTAATGATGTGGGGTTTGATTTCAAGCACTACAACTGCAACTTACATTCAATTTTTACCTTTAATTTAGGCTTTCAAGTGTAGGAGACACCATACTAGCTAGAATTGGACATTTTTTGTAAGTAATGCTCAAATATGACCACCCATGTCCTCTTATCCTGATGGCTTCAGAATTTAAGTTATTTATTATAATACCACGCATGAGCAAAGTCCAAAATAGTTTTAAGTGTTTTACTAGTAGCGCTTTAATTAATAAAGAATTTGCGATAATAATAATATTGTCAGTTAAGTCGAATTATACAAATTATGAATTTATACAATTAGAAAATCGAATAGCAAAATTTTGAGAAATAATAACTACGAATTAAAAATAATCAAAACTATAAATATATTACATAATATACTCTCTAGATGTTACTTTAATTTTATTTTCCTCGTAAATTGTAATGAATGGGAGAGGCCCACATATGGGTTTGTTGTCACATGCTGGCTCCTCTTGGGCCCATTGTTTTTTAAGTAGTTAGGAAGTCCTAATCGCCTTATTACAACGTATTCTTTAATTTGGCAGCTGTTCCTTAATTATGTGTTGATAATGATTTAAATTTGTAGAGTTAATAATGAAGAAGTATTTGAACAGGTTCACCTTACACATCATATTTGTGCCTATGAACTTTGTAAATTAATTGGTCGGGGAACAAAAACATGTTCTCACTTTTCTTTCTTGACGTTGCTCTCTTTAGCTCCTAAAGTAATCAACATCTACATAAACACATCAATCAATTGTGGGTTTATTAATTTCTGCCAGAGGTGAATCCAGGATTTCAAGAAGACGGGTGCACCATTATTTTAACAATAAGATTTAAAATTGTAGGGAAAATAAACTATAGCTAATATGCCCCTCAATTTTGTGATTAACAGTTGATATACATACACCTCATTTGAAAGTGGCTCATATGTATAATGTCATACAAATGACTCACATATACTCTTTTTCTCTAACGAATGCAAAAATAAATTCATGTAGGGGTATATTTGATCCTTCTTATATTTTTTTTTAGACTTTTTTTATTCAACGACTGATTTGGGTTTATTATTTTAATGGTCAAATTTATTTTTTTCACTAATTTTATTGTAAAATTTATTATAGATTCCCCAAAGTTTTTTTATAGATACAAAAACTAAATTACAATATAGGTGCAAAAAAATATATTTAAACTACAATGTAGCCGCAAAAAAATTGTTCTAATTTTTTTTTCTTCGCTTTTTCCATTCACACTTCTTTCTTTTGATTTCTCTTAGTTTTACACTAAAGGGAAAGAAAAAACAAAGAAATAGGAATAAGAATCTCAAAAAATGTTAATTAAATAAGTCAAAAAATAATTCATGTGTGAAAAAGATCAAATATACCTCTACATGGATTTTTTATAAGTAACAGTAGAAAAATAAATTTAAAATTATGTTTTTCACTTCCGCCAGATGAAAAGGATATATATGAGCCATTTTTGTAACGTAAGGATATATTTATGCCACTTTTATAACGAGGGATATATTTCCAAAATTTTATAAAGATAATAAATTAATGAGCAAAAGAGAAGACATAGTTTAATTGAAATATATTTTCTTCTATGTTATGTCTTACTAATAAAAGTTGTGTGTATCGAAGGCAGTCAACGTGTCAGCCATTCTTCCTCCATTAGACTTGTCAATTCTTTGCTCTTTTTCCTTCTCTCTTTCAGTTCTCCCCCTCTACTTAATTTGACAGGGGCGGAGAATACCACTCTATCAATAACAAGAAAAAAGTAGCAATTCCGTTTCAAATGAGACATCAATCTTGAAAAGAGGGACTCAGACCAGTGAACCATCTGGTCATTTTGGGTATGGTTTCCTTTAGCTAATATTTAATATATTTTTAAGAATTATATAAATAATATATCAAATTTAGTCGGATGACCACGGATGCCGGTGACTCAAAATTTACACCTAAATTCACCCCTGATTTCTGCATTTTCAATGTCCAAATTTACCCTTCCACGTTCAAAGTAAATGGATTTATGTTGGTGCCCATTTCAATTTATGTGGACCTATTTTGTTTTTAGTGCATTTTATAATAAAAAGAATGATCTCTTTTTAAATTTGAAATTAGCCTAATTTTTTAAAAAAATCATCGAGATACTTTTATAATTACACAATTTATTATGACATATTTAAGACCACATACGAATTTCAAACATTTTATAATCACATAAATATTATGATATGTTTATGAGCACCAATTTTAATTATTTACCCCCCCAAATTCTATACCTAATAAAAAACGTTCACCTAAATTAAAACGAACAAAAATTATTTAGTAGCATAAAAGATGCATTTTCAAAAATATTATGTTACCGTATCATATATATTTATTATGAGGCAGATTCATAATTTATATTTTATGAGTTCAATTTTGACATTGAATTCATTATATTTTTAAAGTTATTAACTCATATTTAATATTAAATATTTTTTTACACATAAATTTATCTTTTACATCAAAAATATCAAATTCATATGAACCCAATATAGATACATTGAATCCACCCTGATTATATGTTTTAAATCAAATTAATATGATAGAATAATTTTTTTATATATATTGTCAATTTGTCATGATCAGTGTACACAAAACTTAAGTAACACTTTTCTCATATTAGTTTTAGGACCGCGTTATTATAGAAAAGAAATGGAAAAAGCTAAAAGCGATTTAGTCAATAATAATGAGATACTTATATTAAAATTATGTCCTTTAATTAAACTATTCAAGATCCTAAAGTAAATAAATAAAAAAGATATTTTGACGTCCTCTTCACGATCCAATTTGAAATGAGTGATACCAAATATCTTGTACTGATAAAGTATTAATTAATTCTTTCAATTTCAACTTAGTAGGTCCCTAATGGTGTAAAAATTAGGCATGAGCTACGCTTAAACATGAAGACTGGCAATGTAAATTATTATTCTAATAGTAATAGGTACCAACTAACAACTTTCCCTGTACAAAATACCTTAGAGCAAATGCTTAAATTATGGCAGCACATTATAACGCACCTAATCCAAAATAATAATAATAATAATTATAGGCAATTATTGATCTAGACCATTTACTTAATTAGCTTCTTCCCACCTAGCTAAATTCAAAGCATAGATCCTAAAATCGAAATATATATTCTTTTTTTTTTTGTCATAATTTATGTGACATTATTTTTCTTCTGAAATTCAATTTGATTAATCTTTAAAGTAACATGAAATAAACGCGAGGTACATTATAAAAAACACAAAATTTGATATACACAACAATCTGCATCAATCCTAGATTCGATAGTGTATGAACAACATATGCCTACAAGTCCCTAATCGACTTGTATTGTAATAAACAAACGTTAATATTAGAAAGCATGGAATACTGCATATATAAATAACATATACCTAAGAAAATATATGAACGTTTTGTTGATAACTAAGAGGTCCAAAATTATTTGAAAAATCAACCGTGGCTTTTCCCTGCTAATGATTCTTGACCAGATGTAGCATCAACAAGTTTGGTATACTTCCGGTGACGTCTCTCTCTTGCATATAGTACCCAACAAATGAGTGAGAGCATTACTGAAACTGAGACCAGAGCTAAACCGATGTAGATCCACTTACTGTATCGGCTCAAATCAGGACAATGTTCGTCATGAATGACAGTGAAGGTATCTCGAAGGAAAGTGCAGTCAAGTAGTTCTTTAAGGAAAGGCCCAGAATGATACAGGCCGTTGCTAACGTTGACTACAGCAGTCATTTGGTCGTACATAGAAGGGGTTAGACGGCCCACAGTGGAGCACATATTACTTGCTGAAACCTCGCAGACGTAATTCTTCCATACCTGCATTAATACAATTGAAGTTACTGAATACAGTTTGCCAGTTTGTATCAAATATCTCAACACATTTCTTATTAAGGTTGTTTCCTCAATGCTAACTGTGATATTAGATTTGCGAAACATGGACATGGTGTTCTCCCTAGAAGTTCTTTTTCAGCATTCTATCTTCACTGTTTATTTTCTTAAGAGTGAAAAAAGTTCACATACCTGTGTGGCATTGCTAAGTTCCACTTCACCACTTGCACATTTCCGGTCTGTCTTGTCTGAATTAAATGGATTACAGAGGTTAGGGACCAGTGGACCAGATTGGTTGTAACCAACACCGGGAGGCAGATTAATGATGTTTGAAACATTGGTGATGATAGTGTTAGTGACTTCAACCAATTGGTAGGTGACCTCTTTGCTCTGAGACAATGTTTCTTGGGCAGTAGCAGTGTCCACACAAGGGATTATATCATCGAGTGCTGTATGAGCCAAAGGGTTTTTTACCCAATCATCCATTGCCACACATGTGTCTCCCGTTGCACTTAAGATGGACAAAACTATCGTTAGAAATTTAGGGAAGTATATAACTGAACAAACAAAAAAAGAAGCAAACAGTACTAAAAATTAAGTTTGTACTTTGAAGAATTATGAACACAAGTAAGAATGCATTGTTGTGGTGGAAAATAAAAGATACGTTCCAATATTGAAAGAAAAGATGTATTCTTATCTATGTTGCTCGGACTCTTGATAAATATTGTCCGGTGTATGTCAGTTTCTCCAAAAAGCTATGCATTTTTGGAGGATTTGGCACGGGTGCAGCAGCATTTTTAGAGAGTCCAAGCAACACTTAAAAATTCCGTATATGTCGAAGACAATACTACATAAGGAGGTTTCAGAATATCTAGTAGAGGCAGCGTAACAGCTGTATTGATTTGATGTGCAAAAGGGGTATAGTTTTCCTCTTTTTATTAGTCTTTTCTATCTTTTTATTTTGTTCTGGAAGGTTGACATGGATGGGTTCGAACATCAGAGATGTAGAAGCATGATAGGACAGATAACAGTACAACTCGATATAACTTACTTGTGAAGAACAAGAAATGCACCACATAAGATAAATGTGACTGCAACAAGGATCCATCCTATAATGACTAGACTGCAAAATAATAATATAAGTGCTTTAGACTTCAAAAAGTATATAATCAGTTCCTTGTTATCAAGAGAAGTATTTGTTCTAGTAATAACACTTACATGTATACAATAAACTGCAGACCAAGTATAGATAACACTGCAGCAGATTGTCAACAAGATAATTGTCAGTCAATATGTACAACGGAGTATTAACTTTGAAAAAGCATAGAACTTACAGAAACCAAGAGCAGCCAAACCAAGCATTACAGCAGCAACAATGATGAGAATTCGCCTCCTGCAATGCATACCAGCATGGCAATTGGTAAGACATCAGAAGTTCACTATAGTTCACAGGAATTAACCAAGAAGTGCTTACACTAAGTCTAAGACAATCATGATATTCTTCTTGTTCTTCTCAGTTTCCGTTTCAAGAGTTTCAGCAGCCGAGCTAATCTTGGTGTCAACCTTGTCAATGTTGTTTTGAACATTTTGAGGTAGAAAAATTTGACTAATTCCAGTGTGCTTGGCAACAGCCAGAATGTTTGACACATTCCTTAAATTGTCAACTGTTGATCCTGCTTGTTGCACAACATAATCCAATGTATGTTTTGTACCGTCATGAAATTTCCCTTGTCCAGTATACAGAAAAATAGAACCAATTCTGATATACCAATGCAGACATTAGTGATAAATCCATACAATGAATCGATTTGTAATGAAAAAGAGATGATGGAGAGAGAAAGAATGATTACATTGCAGCAATGGTGAATGCGGAGAGTAAAATAAGAGAAAGTGCATAAGCAGTTCGAGAATAACCATAACGTCCTCTCCGGCAGCAACAACAACAGATACAAACTAGGAGCAAGGAAATGCCACATGCCACAAACCAGAATAGAGCAATGACGAAAAGAGGGGAACCAGTATAAGCAACTGACTGTATCAAGAAAAGTTTTTTATCAGATAGTCACTAGGTCGTCAAGTATATAAGCTAAAAATATTGAAGAGATGACTGAAAACATGGCATATTGGCATCTATGATAACAACCAGAAAACACATTTGAGAACATCCTGAGAAATTCTACAAATTTTGTTTGAATGAAGTTAACAAGCAAATAGAGGCTGGCAACAAATCTAAGAAACTGAAATCGTAATGGCCTTACAATGAGAAATTCATCTTTAAGTGAAATCCATTTCCAAGAGTAAAAAGTAAAATAAGACTCCTATAAAAATCTAGCTGTGAGTGTAATTTGTCAAGTCAAGAATCCTGCATATGCCAGTCTCTACAGAGTTTAAGAGTAAAACAGCATGACAAGGTACAAGGATGTTAAATTACAGGAATTATTAGGGTCATATTCTCTCTCTCGCTCATTCATTTCTTATCAGAACTAGAATCTTTCGTCCATATGGAGATGCACAATCACATTTCCCAATTGCTAATGCATATGAACAATCACTGAAACACCCAAAGCGATGCTAAAAAGAACCATAAGAATAATCAAATGTGAAGATTTTGAACCAACCTTCGACCAATGTTAGAAATAATAACCAAATTTTCAACAGAATAAATGAGATGAAGGGCTGAAAAGAAATCTTACAGCCCAATAATGACTGTTACTGATGTTCCATCCACCAGTATAGTAACTCCGATCCTCAAGTGGATCTCTTCTATGGGTTCTTTCAGCAGCCAGTACTAGAGATGCGTTTCCAGTAGCATTGTCCTCAGCCAGAAACCTTTTACTTACTGAAGAAACCACGCCATAAGTTGGCTCACTCACAACACCTACTCACAAGAAACAGTGGGGAAAACAAGAATAATCCTAGGAAATTAGCACCCCATTTAGGAAAAGATTACAACTTTAAGGAGAAAACCAAAATAATCCTAGGTAATTAGCGACCCCATTTGGTAAAAGGATAACAGCTTCAAGGCAAAACAAGAATAATCCTAGGTAATTAGTAACCCCATTTAATAAAGAGATAACAACTTTAAGGCAAAACAAGAATTCAGCTATGGTAATTAGTGACCCCATTCAGTAAGAGATTACAACTTAAAGGGAAAATCAAGAACAACCCTTGCTAATTAGCAACTCTAATTCAGCAAAAAAGATTACAACTTTAAGGGAAAAACAAGAATAATCCTAGCCAATTAGCAACCCCATTTAGTAAAACATTACAACTTTTATGGTAAAACAAGACTAATCCTAGGTATTAACACCCTATTTAGTAAAAGATTACAACTTTAAGAAAAAACAAGAACAATCCTAAGTATTAGCAACCCCATTAAGCAAAAGATTACAACCTTAAGGAAAGACAAGAACAATCCTAGGTATTAGCAACCCCATTAAGTAAAAGATTACAACTTTAAGGCAAAAAACAAGAACAATCCTAAGTAATCAGCACCCCATTTAGTAAAAGATTACAACTTTAAGGCAAAAACAAGAACAATCCTAGATAATTAGAGACCCAATTTAGTAAAAAGATTACAACTTTAAGAAAAAAAACAATGGCTTACCATCAACCAGAGCGAATGAAAGTGAGAGTGCAGATACTAAGAGCAAGGAAAATGCAACAGTAGGAGGAATTGAGTTAATTTTTGTGTAGGACATGACTGTCTTAATTTGTGGGACTAGCAAGTTTTCAACTTTAGAGAATTCTTGTTGGGGTTTTGAGTTTTTGTGTGATATATGTGGCTATCCACCAAACAAATATCTAGTCGTACAAGAAGGTGGTTTTTGGGGAAGGAAGATGAAAGGGTAATCATATACCTTGTCTTCTTGGTTTATAGTATTATAGTAAGACATTAATTTTTATACTAAAAAAGTAGGAAAAAACATAGTGCAAACTGCAAAGACGTGTGAGAAGAGAAACAGGTGGTGGACTTGTTCGATTCCGTATTTTGGTTAGTTTTAAAACGACAGTTGTCTGTGGATATATTAATACTCCATACTATAAAACTCCATATTATGCCACCATTTCTTTGACGTGTTTCAAAGTAAATTCAAATTTAATCGAATAATAATGTGATTGAATACTGAATATGAGGTAGAAAGCCCAAAAAGAACTAATTAGGAACACGTTTTTTTAGAAAATGACTTTTGAAACTTGTAATTTGAAAAGTATTAAATATTTATTTGGCTATAAATTATCTTATTAAATATAAAATGAAAATTTAAAGTTAAATTAAGTTTAATATAAAGGATAGTATTTTTTTAAAATGGATTAAATCAAAAGTGTCACATAAATTATGATTATTAAAAAAAAAAAAAATTATTAGCACACAGCTCCTGAGCTCCACAACTATTTTGAATAATTTTATTCACCAAAACTTGGATATACTTGTACAAATATGTTATAGCTATTGGATTTAAATATGAGATCTTATAAATTTTCTTTTAATTCATTGAACACAAACTATAAAAACTCTATTTTATACATATGATTTGTTTCCGTTTTAAAAATCTACTTTACTAATGCAACTCCTAGTCATGAACCAAATGTTATTGGCATGAAGAAATTTGACCAATTAATTGAGTAATTTAACTAGATTAGGTTTCAAGTAACTGTCTGCTATAGTGAAATCCATAATTAACTTGAGCTATGCTTAAGTACACTAATAAAGTCATTATTAAAGTTTGTTGATCTATAAAACTCAAGACATAAAGTATCAATATATAGTTCACCGAAGTAGTGATTTCTGAGTGGTTATGAAAGACTTGTGGTCGTTTCATTCTGAATATCTTTTACTCTTAACGATCATTTTGGTATGAATATTTATTTATTTTTTGAAAATTGTATTATGATATCATGCTTGATTGTAAAAAATTTACAAAAAAAAATGCTAATGTTTTACTCAAAAGAACTCACATTGATTAAAAAAAAATTACTCCAAATTGTATTATTGATCAAACATAATTTTAGTTTTAAATATTATTTTTCGCTTTGACAATGAAACTTATTTTTCCTTCAATTCAAATTTCATAATTTTGGCCTAACGGGCCCTTACTCTATTGACTGTTCATTGTACAGATAACGGCTACTTGGCCTACACAATTTCAAACTTTGTAATGTTATGTTGTCATTTTTAGGTTAACTTCAATTTAACCATATTAATGACCTTCATTTTGGCCTTATTAATGACTATTTATTTGCTCCTATATTAGATAATAATAATAATAAATTTATAGCATGGTTTGTATTCAAATAAATTATTTTTATTCGGCTAGAATTGGATAATTTTCATTGTTTTATCAATTGGAAAAATATATGAGCAGGTAAGTCCATGACCAAAACAATATTACCCACTTGTATCTTAGGTCATGCTGTTCAACAAAAGTTGAAAAATAAAAAAACCTATATTTTATGCTAGTATACATTTGACTGTCATTATTATAAGTAGGAGAAATTTTAGGTTGATGCCTTTGGAGTTGGTAAATCCTACCTTGTAATTGAAGCTTTTCATTTTTTTTATTTAAATCGAAATTGACTTGTTCCTATCTTAAAAGTTTAAATGAATAAAAATTGTACATACATAAATAAATGCCAAAGCAAGACGTATTTTAGTCCCACCATTTACAAATGGCTCTTCCTTGAAGTGATTAACAATATTGTAACTAATGTTTAATTATTCTCTATTTGTCTTTTAATAAAATAAAATAATATAAGCCGAATGTTCAAATCAAAGGTTTGCTTGCTCAATTAATTATAATATAATCTCTATACATTTTTCTTAACTAGTATTTGTCATTTTGTCCAAAATTCAGAATCAATTCAGCAACAAATATTCCATATATTATAATGTTCTTTCCATACTCTTGATAGTTGTTCAATTGTTCACAACTCGTTTAAGGAAAAACCACACGGCTTATTTCATTCTTAAAGAAGTACAATTTTAAGAAATCTTAAAATTTTGACTAATCGAATTAAAAAAAGATTTTCATCGGCCTAGCCATAACTATTTATGGTCATCTCCGATGTACATAAAAATTAAATAGTAATTTCACGTTGATTATCTATTGTATATTGATTGTAAATTATAACAAATAAAGATTTAACTTGTTTTTATTAGGGATTGTTGTGTATAGTGTAAAAATCTCAACTTTGAATATAAAGTGTAATTGCAATTTCAGCCACTAAAAAACACATATTTTTTGCTTAGACATAACAAATGGACCATATGACATGCTGGAGAAGAAGATAAGATTTTTGGGTGGAAACAACTTGCAACATACCAAATGGGCCATCGACTAAACGTTTACTACTCTCAAATCAAATGGAAGACCACCTATTAAATAATCAGATTTTTTTTTCTTTTTTAGTTTTCGGTCCTATTAGAGCTATGATTAAATTCGATCGTGCACTGCAGGACCCATTCAAGGGTGGCACTCCCAACAAATTTTTCTCCATATCCAGGAATTGAACTCGAGATTTTTGGTTAGGATGAAGCAGTGTCACAACTACACCACAACTCATTTTGATTAATACTTGGTTTTACTATTGCGTCAAGACTCCCTTTCAAATGATAAACAAAACTTAATTTAAATTTTAGACATTTGGATATCAAAAGTAAATGGGATTTAGATCCAATTTTTCAAAAGATATTCGTTAACGGGCCTAAAAGAACTGAGTGGCCCATTAAGCCGCTGGCAAAAGTGATCTGTTCAGTTTAGCGAGCCTCATGAAGGCCCAACAAGAGTTTTCGAGAGTTATCAAATGGATGGGTTGAGCTATATTTAAGTGAATTAAATGACTCGAATTAATTAAAAAAAACTGAGTTATAATCCATCCAATGCTTGTTTTTGGTCAAAATGGACGGGAAAATTAAATCGAAATAATGAATCATAATTCAATTCGCTAAAGTAATGTTAATTTTTGATTTGTTGTTAATCCTTCGTAATATGAAAACTCGAACTAATAAAAGCAATAAACGTTTATTTGTTGTGCATATACCAAACAAACAAGATCCATATAATATTATTTTTAAATATTTTGATAAGTTTTCTTATATGTCAATTTTGGCTATTTATGTTGTCAACGGTTTTAATGCGTACATGTAATGTACGATTAAAGACCTAATTGTCCCTCAAAACTTTCTTTGCATCTTTTCCATCATTGTAATGAATGGTATTTTTGTAAATAATTTTTTTTTATGCAATACATGTTATTTTTAATGGATCAAACCAAACAATGCATAAAAATAATCTATGTATAATTAATATATGCAGTGCTAATACAAACATTATTAACACACTCTATTTAGCATTATTATTATACACTTTATCAAACGACTGTTAAAAATTTCACGTCTTATTAAACAAAAAGCGCAAATCAATATTTGCACGATTTAAATATGAGAGACATAGCAGTATAGTGTTCGATACTAAAATATTATTTCTAGAACTTTATAATTGATCCCTTGTGCACAATAGCTTACTCTTCATTATTTATTCAAAGATGGTCTACATTTAAAAAGGATATAATTAATCTTTCACGTGTTTTGATGATGTTTGTTTTTATTTATTTATTTAATTAGTACTGACAATTAAGAGTACTCAAATAAGTATATATTATTATTATTATTAAATTGAAGAATGATGAGATTAGACTTGATTTTGTCATTTAACACCGATAAGATCAAGTTTTAAGTGCTATTTTAATAAGCATATATTCTTTTATTACACCGTCGATAAACACGCAAATGACGCTAATTATCTATCCTATTTCTATTGCTTTTTGCTTTTTCCTATATTTTGTTTTAAGAACAGTAGTTTGAAAATATCTTCTTCACTTTATGTGAATTTGACCTAAGAGAAAATATATAATTTAATGTTTGCACGTTTCACGTGTGTATCTTCATGAATGTGGTTATATATCAATGTGTTGTGGTGTAGTGGCGGATTGTTTCACCCTTAATATGAATTTTCAGGTTTGAGTCCTAAATATGATTATATGAAGAAAATGTTATTGAAAATGCCACCTTTCAAATAGTCCCTGCACACTTCGAATTTAATCGGACTTTGAACACCAAATGAAAGCACAAATTAAATAACTTGTTATGTTAATGATCTGATTTTCCAAAGGATGAAATGCAAATAATTTCATAGTACTATTCGATACATGTGATTGAATGAAGGCTTCCAGAACACTATATATATTACAAAATTCATGCATCATTAAAAAGAATTGAAATCAGCTACAAACTTATTGCTTAATCACTCATACATGATATAATATTATAAAAAGTTGTTGCTAAATAAAATTAGCGATAAACTTTATTGCTAGTTCTATTTAATTACACAATTAGCCCATTCGTTATTTCTATTTTATACCAAAGTCATACTTGTCTTATTTAAACCGATTTACTGCCTACAAACAACATTAAAAAAACCCAAATAATTTGAGGCCCCATATGTGATGTGAATAATTTAAAGTATAACTTACATAAATTTCATAGTGTAAAATTTAAATTACCTTCTATCCCTATTTTTTTTCTAATTACATTAATCCCATGTTCTTTAGGCATTTCGGATACATAATTAAGGATCCGGATACATTATTGTTGGTACATTATGTATCAATCTGTTGCACTTATTAAGGGAAAAAAAAAGCTGAAAATCAAATTAAGATCTCATAGTATCCATTAGGGGTGTTCACGGGTTGGTTTGGATCGGTTATTGGTCAAAACCAAAACCAGATCAACTTAATCGGTTTTAAATTATCAAAACCAAACCAAACCAAATATAATATACATTTATCGGTTTGGTGAATATCGGTTTCGGTTTGGTTTGGTTCGGTTATTCGGTTATTAACCATATACAAAAATAAAAGAAACAATTCATTTAAAATGTGAAAAAAGTGACAACAATCCATTCAAAACGAAAAGTAGTTAGAATGACTTAAATTACTAAACTTTCAATCACTAAATTTATTATCAATAAAACTTTAAAATTCACTATATTGGCCTAGAAGGAAGAGACAATAACATTTTCAGTCCCACAAAGAATTGACATAGACACTCATATACATGAAATCAATAAGATAAATGTTTCATCTTGGGCATTTTTGCTTCCAATAAGTAAATTATAAAGAAATTTTAATGAAAATATGTATAAGATCTTTAAAATTGTTTATAAAAATAATATATTAAGTATGTATATTAATAAAATAT
>JAJOOD010071996.1:0-30703 GCA_029582525.1 Solanum tacnaense
TCATAATCGATGTTTGGCTTAGTTATTACTTCGCACCAATCGACACTAGCCTATTAGATAGTATCACACTAAATCTATGTTGATAATTCTTTTCTTGTTGATTACCTCCTTGGTCCGGCAAGTAGCAACAAGGCGAGTTCTAACGTTTTGAACTGCTAAAAAGACTTCTAAACGAAAGAATTATCAATGCATGCACCAAACTATTCAAGAATTACTTATTTACTATTCATACTTTGTTAATTGCTCATGGTTCCCACAACCCTAGTTGTGGAGTTTAGTTACCCATAATCGTAAGAATACAATTCATTGTTTTAGATGAAAGAACTATAAACTTACGTAACAAGAGTAATAAACCCAGAAATTCAACTTGAAATGCAACTCCAAAATCATCAAAACGATCTTGGGAAATTAATAATTGTTAAAATTGCAAGTTAATCTCCCAAGTCAAGAACTAGAATAGAATAATATGTCCAACCCCCAAAAACGAGGTTTACATGCCCTATGTATATAAAACAAGTCCTAAATTAAAAGGGAAACAAAATAAGGAAAGTTTGTTACAGGCACGCGTCTTCATTCCACGAGACTGACTCACAGACCGTCAATGGATCGACGGTCCGTGAGTTCCTTCCGTCAGCCAGGACTTGGAAAATATTTCAACTTCCAAAAATCAGCTTCTCTGAAGCAAACGACGGAACTGCAGCACGGACCGTAGATCGATCTATGGTCCGTCAATCTCCTTCCGTAGCTCAACACTTAGAATCTTCAAAAATTAGGTACTGGAACCCTCGCAATATCAGTCTACGGATCAACAGTACGGTCGGTAGATCAATCTATGGACCGTCAATGGGCACCGTGGTTCCACCCTTGGTCAGATTTCCCTGATTTGCTTTCCATGCCTTGGCTGCTGATCTACGACCACCATCTACGGAGCGTCAATGGACCTACGATCCCTAGATTACCTTTGTAGATGCCCTTTTCTGCATTTCTTTGAGTTGTCTCTTTAATTCTACGCCTGAACATCTTTCCTGCAAAATATAATAAAAACACATAAAAACCAATACAAAAAGGCCCTGAACACACACAACTTGTAAGTGAAATGTATTTGAAATATCGTAAACTCACGGCATATCATAATGCCAGGTAAATAATCTGGTAACAGTTTCGAAAACTCATTAACAACGCGGACCGACCGAGAGTACAGGTTTCGGAATCCACTTCCCTCACTCTAACTAGATGGTAAATTCAACCCTTAGAAATCATCTTTCTACCTTTAAGAAAAGAGACAAACTGACCCTTAGGCATAGAATTTCCCCCTTTCCACTTGGGACAGGCTCATTCGGGAACAGAAACCTGACTACAAGAGTTTTACAATCGATAGAAGTATAACATTAGTGCAGTCAATCCAGATAACATCAAAATCTAACATATCAAGATCTGCCAATTCAACAAGAGTAACTATATGGGACAAGGAAATAGGACACTTTCTATAGACCCTCTTAGCCACAATAGAATCACCAACAGTAGTAAAGATAGAAAAAAGATCTAACAACACATCCGAGAGAACATCAAACCTCATAGCCACATATGGCATCACAAAAAGAAAGGTAGCACCGGGATCAAGTAAAGCATAAACATCAAGTTGGAAAACTTTTAACATACCGATAACCACAGCGGGAGAACCCTCTTGTTCACCACGAGTTCGAAGTGCATAGAATAAGTTTTTCTTGGGAGCGTTGGGACCCAAACCACTAGGAGGAGCTTTCTTTCCCTCTCTTCCTTTAGCCATAAGCAGCAGGCAATCCCTCATTTTATGACCACTCTTACCACAACAGAAGTAACCATCCATGTTGGCTAGCAACTTAACCTCGTGCTCATTTTCACACCTAGTACACGTAGACATAGGCAATGAAGAATCACCACCATTACCTCCTTGAGGCTTAGGGTTAGATGCCCTTTCATTATTGAACTTAGGAGGAGCATTGAAGGAACCTTGACCGGACACTTTTGTCAAAATCTAGGACGATCATGTCCATTAGACATTGCATGAGAGAAATTACCATCACCGGTTTTAGCCCTCTTTATCTCCCTAGACTTTTTCTTAAGTTTCTCCTCTTCGATCTGTTGAGCATGAACCATGAGACGATAGATGTCCATGTGATTCTTATCGTGACCAATGACACTAACCTACGGTATGAGTGTATACGATCGTCGATAATATAGTAACCCAACCAAGGGTTGGGGTCATGTGCCAAGGGAGCGGTTTTGAGAATTAATAACCAATTAGAATTTCATTCAGGTTAGTCGTACTTAAAGACATTTGCGATAAAAGACATTGTAAATAAAAGGGGGTGACACAAAAGTGTCAAATATCAAATGGGGATTTTGTAACAAGTGATAAAGCAGCAAAATAAACAAGAAAATCAAGTATGTGGAAAGGTTCTTGGGATGTGACCGCAATACAAGTTGAGATAAATTGTTGGGTACATGATTTCGATAGGAAATTTGAAAAATAATAGTGACTAGGCTAAGCTTTAAATGGAAATAAGTTCCCTCTCTAGCAACTTACCCCGTTTCAAATGCGTTCCTCTCGGACATCCATTTTCCGCATGAGGATAAAACTACGCCTTACCCCACTCACTCTCTCGAGCTGAGTGTTAGGATATGGGACTAGGGCTCACCCTCTCGGGATGAACTTCATGTCGAGCCACTCCTTAGGCCATCAGTCTAATGGTTTTGGTTTCGCAACCTCTCTCTCACGAAAGCCGAAAACACATGGGTGGCTTTGTATTTGCAACTACAAACCGTTTAGATTAAACCACAACCACTAGATGAAATCACCATTAAAATGCATCTAACCTATCAGCAAGCAAGACCCAACATTAAAGCCAACCCATATTTACTAAATCACACCCCAAGAATAGGGGTTTTTAGCCACACATTAAGAAATAAGAAATTATACCTAACATGATAATGAAATCAACTAGATATATGAAATTAAACATTAAATTAAACAAAGGAAAATGAATAGAGAAGACCCACTTCCAAACTTTGGGTAGAAGAACTCCTTTCTTCAATTCTCCACAAAACCCTCTCCACACTTGAGAGAAAAATATCAGCTAAAATATGTTCTAAAATGAAAATAATAATAATAATTGTTCCACTCCGAAAATCTCTTTAAGGCTACAATTCTAACTAGTATTTATAGTTTTCACACATTGTGCTGTGGAGAATTGTTCGGCGACATTAGTTGAGATCGCCGATAAACTCGACGATCCGCCTTTTTGTCAGCTCATCACCTTCAGTGTCTTTCCTTTAGCATCCTTGCATTCTGGATCATTGGGCGGTACAGTACTGCTTCGCGAGACTAATCAGCTACTCACCGACTGCTCCTTTCCTCGCCTTTTGATCCACTTCCTTCAAGGCTTCGCGTACCGGATCAAAGGACGGTTCATGTCATTTCAACGACTCGCCAAGTTAAACTCGGCGATCTGCATGATTCCATTTCTTGTTCTTTTCAGCCCTATTTGCTCCGTTTTGCGCCCAAGTGTCTATGCTTCCACTAAAACTTCAAATACCTGAAACTTCAGCATTTTAATGAGGTATTGAGATAAAACAAGCATTCAAGGACACTATTTCCATTAAAATAAAGCCCTAAATGAGTACAATTTGTGGATTCATCAACATCTCCAACTTAAACTTTTGCTTGTCCTCAAGCAAACTCAAGTTCAGTCGTTCAAAAAGGGTGCCTCAAACAGTGCTACACAAGACTAAATCATGAATGCACACAACAACACTCAATTTACTTATGCAAGGATCAATTGTGTACTCAATGATTCAAATTGTGATACACCATCACCAAAGATTTTCATGCTCGCAATACTTGCTGCTTGTGCAAGTTCAAGCTCAACAAAAATATCTAAATGCCCTCGCACAAAGAACGATTCCATATTCACACACATATCTGAGTCAATTTAAGATCACGAATCAGATACAACGCTCACATTCAAAAAGAGGAACACAATGCATGTGTTCACCCATAGGTTTGCCCTTATTTTCCAATTGAATTTCGATCCAGCTTACTCAAGATCAAAAAGGTCTTTCTAAGGCTTGTAATGTGGCTGACTGCACAGGTATGGTCATTTAGTCTTAGTGACTTTTTCCTCATGAGTTGTGGCATTCTCTTCTTTTCCTTTATCAATTCATTTTGTAGTGCTTCTATGTCACCCTTTTTTGTTTTATTCTCCTCCATCGATTGCTTGAAACCCGATTCCCTTTGTACTTTATTCCACATTTCATATATATATATTTTTTTTTTTTTTTTTATTTATTTATTTATTTTTAATTGAATTGAAGGGGTTCCATTTTTATGAAATACCAAGGGTTAAGGGGGACTTTTCTTGCACTTCTTGACTTCTCCTTTTCCTTTTCACCACACCCCCAACTTAGGCTTTTGGCCTAAGTTGGCTATTCACTAAACCACAAATCAAGAAGATTATATGTAACGGATCAAATAAGGTCTAGGGTTTATCAAGGTTCTTTCAAAGAAGGGTAAGGCTCAAAGGTGTTCAAAAGAGTGTCACACGCTCACAGGTAGGTCACAAAAAGAGGCATATGTCAAATTGGCTCACACTCTTTAAAATTTCCTAAGATCATCTCAAGAGTACACCATTATAAATCAATCAGACTAACCGGGTAAATTCTAGGTTTATTCATGAATGGTTCAAAGTAAGTTAATCACACAAGGCTTCGATACTTCAATCAAACAAAACTAGACACATTCGCTAGTGTGGAACGGTCATCACAGGAAAATCAATATGACAAATGGCTAGTCACAACGAGATGCAAAGAGTGCACATATTGTCTATGTAACTTCATTTGGTCTCGTCGTAGCCGTGCATTCATGTTTGTTCAATTGGAGCACTATTCAAGTCATTGGTATTGATCAAAACCGAGACTCAAATTATTTTGCAAAAGAACAACCACTTTCAACACAAGAGGTGGTGAATTTTTTTTTGGAAGGATCAAAAATGGTTTTAATTAGAAAAACAGGAGCCATGAGCTCAAACATCCACATAAAAGCAGTAATTTAAAATAATTAAAAACAGACAAATCCAAATCTTTATAAAACACAAGTATCTGAAACAAGCATATAAAACCACACAAGTATCTGAAACAAGCACATAAAAGGTGTGCGTTTCACCCCACCACAAATAAAAGTAGTTTTCCTCAAATGCGAATAAACAAAAACATATCGACAGGTAGGAGAGGAAAAATAATAACGAATCTGAAAGGTGGAGTAAAGAAAGACAAAGAGGGGGTTAAAGAAGGGATCCTGGCTACTTGATCAACTCATATGCCTGGGCTTCAGTGCTGGGAGTAACCTACAGAAGGACAGGCCCTACTGAATCCCGCAGCCGGAGCTTTGGACAAGGAAGCTTGCGCAACCACATCTATCATGATTTCCTCAGTCTCTGCTACGTCGTTTGTTGTAGCTCCCTTGAGCATCTCTTCTTCTGCTCCAGAATCATCTGTCTGCTCCGCTCTATCCCCATATCAAGTAGTAGTCTGAGGCTTCTCAGGCATGGCTGGAATTTCCATTGTCCCAAAGACCATGGACACATCAGTGGCCTTTAAGTGATTCAAATCTTCTCGCAACTCAGTAATGACAGCTTTTAAAAAGATAATCTCACTAGTGGACCCTTGTTTGTGTCACGCCTCAAATCCCATTAAGGCGGACAAGCACCCGATGCCCTGAAGGCCCGAGAGAACCAATATGTAACCTGTGCCTACTATGCATAAAACTATGACAATTTTGTGACAAGTTCACATAGGATACAGCGATACGAACCAACATAGGTAGAACCAAAACTTATATACAAGACTTGGTCGTTGAGGCCACAACTTGTTAAGACGCAACTAAAGCATATACATAAGTCTACAAAGCCTCTCAAAGATAGAAAACCTTAGAGTAGGTCGGGACAGACCCCTCCTTACCCTTAACTACGATAAAATACCAAAATGAATCTATCCATGACTCAGTAAAGCTCAGAATCAATATGGAGCTCACCAAAAGTAGTTGTGTGTCGTGTGCTCATACTGAGGAGGTCTACTAGCTGAAGTACCTGTGCCTGCATCATGAAATCCAGCGTCCCCGGCTAGGGATATCAGTACGAGAAAATGTACTGAATATGTAAGGCAATAACATATCTAAATAAGAGTCCAATGAAACTAAGTATCAATATATGTGTGCATAAATCAGAACAGAAGACCACCTTGGTTAATTCTTGTGGAATTATGTATGTTACATTCTTGTATTTACCTTTCAGTGTGTTATGATCTTTATAAGGCATTTGATTAGAATGACCAGATGATCAGTGGTAGAAGATGATGACCCATGCTAAGCATTTTAACCCCTGGGATGCGGTCCTCATAATTATACAAATTGCGATCGACCCATGCTAGGCTTTCGCCCCTGAGTTGCCACCCTACTATACCAATTGCGATCGGCCCATGCTAGGCTTTCGCCCCTGAGCTGCCACCCTTAATTATACATACTACTTTACTTAGATTCTTCAATCTTTGAGATTGTTCTGTTGGTGGTCATAATCATTTTTGATATTTGAGACTATGGTAGTAGTAGAAGACATGAAAATAATACTTCAAGGCACTAACAATGACATAAGGAGCTATGTAACATTAATGCATTACTTGTGAGGTTAAATGACATAATTGACTTCAACTGACTAAGTGGAGGATTCACCAAACTTGCTTCTGCAAATACCATTTCTACACCAGCACATAGGAGGATAACAACACAAGTATAGAGTATTGAACATATATTGAAGTAATTCTATACACTAAGGAGAGGGGGAAATATTGGTAGCTATTTGGAGATCATACGCTGCCACTATGTTTTCTTTACTATGAATAGAACTTAGGAAATTCACTTATTGATATTAATCTCAAGTATCAGATTTCATGCCGAAGAATATTGAATTGAATAGCCTTACATACCTTATTCTCTGACCAATAAAACTATCACTATTCAGCCTCCCCTTTTAAGTGTTAATCTGTAAGTCATGATAAACTAATATTAGCAGCTATCACACCTAAGCCTTGTAAAACAGTAACTAACTTTGACTGGTAATGGGCCCATGCACCCCTTAAATAATGTGTATCAGCTCATCCTCCTTCTCTGCCCAATACACATTATATATCATTTTCCAAGATTTCCCAAGCTGCACCAACAACAATACACATAAAACAGCCTCAAATATTCTTTATCATATAACTAATTATTGAACCCACCACCCCTTGAGTTTTTTTATGACAGCACAACCATAATTCCTTACTCAAACTCATACATAAGGAGGAAGAAAATGGAGCAGTCACCGTACCTCAATTTCTGCAACTTCTCCTTATAACTTGAATTTCTCTGGAACTTCAACTTCCCTTCACACTTAAGCCAAAGAAGAAGAAAAAAGTATCTTAATAATTACGGAAAGTAAGCAGTACCTTGTGGAAACTTCTGCCTTCTACTTATAATTGAGCATGAATAACATTTTTCTAATTTCCCATGGGAGAATTAAGCTAAATCCACAAGTGTTTAGCTTACCTTGGTTTGTAGATATGAGGATTTCTTGAAGAACCCTAGAAGGAACTTTAAGGATGCTGGTTTAGTTCTTAAGAGAAAAGAGAGAGATAGAGAGAGAGAGAGCTGGAGTGAATTGTGAATTTTGTATGTTAAAATGAGTGAAAATATCAGCTCAAATTGGGTTTATATGAGGCCTTCTTGACCATAAAAAAATAATCCTCTAGAACATCCCTTTTTGGTCTATTTTCAGCCACTAATTGGTCAGGTAGGTGATGCACATGCTTATGTACATCAAGCAGCTCAAAAGGTCAAACTAGGTGATGCACCTACTAGCTTTCACTTGGGATTAAATATATTGGGCCTTGGCAGATTGGGCTGCTAGGCTTAAATTTCATTTTCGTTCTATTTAACTTTCTTTGGGCCTCAAGTGAGTCCACTAGCAAAGGCCCAATCTGATCCATAAACCTTAGCCTTTTTAACTAGATCCATATAGCTGAAGTATGTGATGCACCTACTTGATCCTTTGGACTGGTCAATAAGTCAAAGTAGGTGATGCACCTACTTGTCACCTACTAGCTTAGTTAAGTCTAGCAAACAGCTCACTTATTTTATTCCATTTTCTAAATGGTAATCCCTTTTGCTTTAACTTAGCACTTAACTTTACACTTTAAGCTCAATTACCATCTTACTGTCTAGATTTTAAATACTCCAGTTGTAGTTAACTGTACACATGCTGAAACGTGCAAGGCTGACATCACCTTCCGAGCTAGTTTAAACCAATGCTATTCATATAAGAAACATGGTCCCTCACCTATACTATACGGCTATGCCAAGTATCGCAAAAATAGAATAAGCATATGCATAATACGGGCTGTTACATCCTCCCCCCCTTAAAACATTCGTCTGTTAGCATGGTTATCCATCCCAAACAAGTTCAAGCCTAAGTATTACTATTAGTCACATTAAACATATAGACTTACACTTACTTGTTAACGCCCCAACTCAACATTTTCATCTTTCTCATTGGTCTGGAAGAGATGAGGATACTTCAATTTCATTGCTCTTTCCGCTTCCCATGTAACTTCTTCTATTTGCCGGTTCCTCCATAATACTTTTACAGAAGCTACATCTTTATTCCTTACTTTCCTAACTTGTCAATCCAGAATAGCAATGGGTACTTCTTCATAAGTGAGATCTCTCGTAACTTGTACATCTTTAGTATGAGTAATACGAGATGGGTCACCTACGCATTTTCGAAGCATTGAGACATGAAACACCGAATGAACGGTTGAATGTTTTTGAGGTAGCTCTAACTCATATGCAACCTGGCCAAATCTTCGGATAATCTTATATGGTCATATGTAGCGTGGACTCAACTTTCCCTTTTTACCAAACCTCATTACCCCTTTCATCGGTGACACCTTCAAGAACATCCAATCCCCTATGGAAAATTCTAGTCCTCTCCTTCTAACATCCTCATACGATTTATGTCGACTATGAGCTGTTTCTAGCCGCTGTTGTATCACTGACTCTTTCCATAGCTTAATGAACAAAGTCTAGCCCAAATAGGGCAGTTTCACCTGTTTCAAACAAGCCAATTGGGGATCTACATTTTCTACCATATAAAGCTTCATAAGGTGCCATTTTAATACTTGAATGGTAGCTATTGTTATAGATTCTAATACACAAGCTCGCAACATATCCTCAAGTGTTTGAATTGTATGCTCTGCCTGACCGTCTGTTTGGGGGTGAAAGGTTGTACTTAAATTCACTTGTGTTCCCAAACACTTCTGAAATGACTTCCAAAAATTTGCAGTGAATTGAGCTCCTCTATCAGATATTATAGACATTGGCACTCCATGTAGTCGAACTATCTCTTTAATATGCAACCTTGCATACTCTTCAGTTGTATAAGTAGTCTTTACCGGCAAAAAGTGTGCTGATTTGGTGAGTCTGTCAACTATTACCCATATGGAGTCAAACTTCAGAAATGAGCGAGGCAAACCAGTGAAAAAATCCATGTTGATCATGTCCCACTTCCAAATTGAAAGTTCTATACACTGCATATAACCTCCGGGCTTTTGGTGCTCTACTTTTACTTATTGACAATTTGGACATTGAGCCACGAATTCCGCAATGTTCTTCTTCATGTCCCCCCACCTATACATTTCTTTCAAGTCATGATACATTTTAGTTGACCCCGGATGGACAAAATATCTCGAATGATGCTCTTCCATCATAATCCTGTTTCTTAATTCATCTACATTAGGTATACACAATCTGTTTTGACATCGAAGTACTCCTTCTTGCGTAAGTTCAAATGCCTTTGTCATACCCTGTTGTACATTCTCCTTAAGCTTTAATAGAATAGGATCAATGTACTTCTTCTCTTTCACTTCCACTACTAATGAGGATTCTGCCGCATTTTGCACAATAACCCCTTCGTCTGGAGATTCAAGAAGACGAACCCCCGAGCTAGCTAGTTGACATAGATCCTTAGTTATTCCTTGTCTTTCCACAGACTGCCCATAAGTCCTTGCCATTATTTTACGACTTAACGCAATAGCTACTACGTTTGCTTTCCCGGGATGATACCAGATATCAATGTCATAATCTTTTAATAGCTATAGCCATCTTCGCTGCCTCAGATTTAGGTCCTTTTGCTTAAAGATATATTGCAAACTCATGTGATCAGTGTATATGTCAACATGAACTCCATACAAGTAGTGGGGCCATATCTTCAAAGCAAAGACAACTGCTGTTAGCTCTAGATCATGGGTTTGATAATTTTTCTCATGTGCCCGCAACTGCCTTGAGCTATAAGCTATTACTTTACCATGCTCCATCAATACACAACCTAAGCCCACTCCCGAAGCATCACAATACACTGCATAGCCTTCCGTGCCTTCTGAAGTACCAATACAGGTGTATAAGTTAATATATTCTTCAGTTCTTGGAATCTTCTTTCACATTCATCACTCCACTGAAACTTAGTTTCTTTATGTGTTAGCTTTTTTAAGGGTGCAGCAATGGAATAGAATCCTTCTACGAACATTCTATAATAACCTGCCAATCCAAGAAAACTACGGATCTTCGTAGGCGTTGTAAGTCTTGGCCAGTTTTTCACGGCTTCTATCTTCTGGTTATCAACCCTTATTCCCTCATCAGATACAATATAACCTAAGAATGCCACATATTTCAACCAGAACTCACATTTAGAGAACTTTGCATACAACTTACAATCACGAAGAATTTGTAAAACTTGTCGCAGGTGATTACCATGGTCATCTTCTGATCTTGAATACACCAAAATGTCATCTATGAATACTATCACGAACACATCTAGAAATGGCTTGAACACCCTATTCGTCAAATCCATAAAAGCTGTTGGTGCATTTGTTAGCCCGAATGACATGACTAAAAACTCAAAATGAGCATACCGTGTTCGGAAAGCTATCTTGGGTATATCTTTGCCTTTGACCCTCACTTGGTGATAACCTGACCTTAGGTCGATTTTTGAAAAACACCTAGCATCTTGTAACTGATCAAACAAATCATCAATTCTATGGAGGGGATATTTGTTCTTAATCGTTACTTTATTCAACTGTCGGTAGTCGATACACATTCTTAACGAGCCATCTTTCTTACGTACAAATAAAAACTGGTGCTCCCCATGGGGACATACTAGGCGTTATGAATCCTTTTTCTAATAAGTCTTTTAATTTCTCCTTCAACTCCCGTAATTCTGTCGGGGCCATTCTATATGGAGGAATAGAGATAGGTTGAGTATCTGGAATCACATCAGTACCAAACTCTACTTCTCGTTCTGGAGGCAAACCTGGTAGATGTTCAGCAAATACATCAGGAAACTCATTCACTACCGGAATGGATTGAAGAGTTAGTGGCTCCGCATCTATATTTTTCACTCTCACTAGATGACATATGTATCCTTTGGACATCATCTTCTTTGCCTTAAGATAAGAAATAAATTTACCTCTTGGTGCCCCAATATTACCTTTCCATTCAAGGACTGCCTCTTTTGGAAAATGGAAATGCACCATCTTAGTTCGACAATCTACCATGGCATTACAACAAGATAACCAATCCATACCGATTATAGAATCAAAATCTACCATTTCTAGCTCCACAAGGTCAGCTAATATATCACGATCACAAACAATTACAATGCAATTATGATAAGCCCGTCTAGCTATAATAGACTCACCAATCGGTGTAGACTCTTCAAATGGGTTCACTACTAATTCTGGTGTTCTTTTGAGCTTTTCAACAATCGATGGAGTAACATATGATAGTGTAGACCCCGGATCAATTAATCCATATACAATATGTGAAAAGATGGACAATCTACCCGTAACAACATCCGATGAGGCTTCTAAATTTTGTCGATCCCCTAGGGCATATGTGCGATTCTGAACTCCACTAGAACTGGCTGCTCCCCTAAATCCTCTACCAAGACCAATAGGCATATGTCACCTACCCAAAGAAGGTGCTGATGATGATGATGCAACAACTGATCTAGTAGGTTGTGCCACACCACCCATACCCCTATGCGGGTAATTTCTCATCAGAAGACCCGGTGTACCACACCAAAAACAAACATTTGTCCCAAATCGACATGCACCTAAATGATTTCTTCCACATTGTTTACAAGACTGTCGAGGAGGTCTTGATTGGCTCATACTTCCCTACTCTTGGTACCCCGTTGTTCTTGAACTTTGGCTTTGCCCAAACTGATTGCCCCTAGACTCTTGGAATCGAGGTGGGGCACTAGCTGTAGAGTAGGAACATAATGGCCTAGGCTGTCTGTTAAAGAACAGAGGCCTAAACTCACCTTGGGATGGGGTAAACTGCCCCATTGATCTAGCCCTCTTAGAATGTCGTGTTTCTAACTCTTGAGTCCTTCTTCTTTGCCTTTGATCCTCCAACTTTTGTGCAAAAGTTTGCATCCCTGCTATATCCATATGTTTATTCAACGACCAAATGATATGGTCTCTAACCAGATATGAATCTAATCTATCCACATATCGATGAACTCTATCCTCCATAGTAGGTACTACATTAGGAGCATACCTGGCCAAAGAATTAAATTTGAGTTTGTACTCTCTCACACTCATATTTCCTTGGTGGAGATTTAAGAACTGATCCGCACGGCCCTCTCGGATCTCCAATGGCAGATAATAGTCAAGGAATGCCTTTATGAACTATTTCCATGTAGCTGAAGGTGCATCAGTTCCCCTAGATTGCTTCCAAGCTTCATACCACAATATCGCCACACCCTTTAATCTATATGCTTCTAGCTCAAGAGCTTCTTTACCACTTACATGCATAACATCCAAAGTGCTTTGGATTTGATCTATAAATTCCTATGGATCCTCATTAGGGTTTGACCCAGTGAATGCTGGACGGTCCAAATTAAGGAAGTCATGTATCCGCGTGCCAGCTGCTCTCTGTACACCACTAGTACCTGCAACTAGACCTTCTTTCCTTTGGCCGTGGCCAGCAACTATACGAGTCAATAATTGGACTGCATTCCTGAAATCTTGCTCAGTAGCATTAATAGTGGGTTCTTGAGGTGCAGCTTCCCGCCTTAGATCTTCTGGAGATGGAGGGGTCGGGGAAGCCTGTGATAGAGACTCATCTTGAGCCTCACTTTGAACAGCTTGATTAGGTGGTTGTTGGCTGGTCCCTTCTTGGGTATCCACATCTACTCGCTTACCTATACTTTTATTCCTTCTCATAACTGGTATCTTCGCTATAACAAAAGCAATTTAGAAGTTAAATACGATTCACCTACAACTTTGGTTCTATCGGACGGTCTAAGAAATGAAAGAAAAGAGACAACTCCTACATGTCCCGTAGCATCCGGTTCATAAATGTGGTGCACAACACATCTATAAGAAAGACACTACACAGATACGGCTTTGTAGACTCCGTAGGATGACCTGCTCTGATACCAATTTTGTCATGCCTCAAATCCTATAAAGGTGGACTAGCACCTGATGCCCTAAAGGCCCGAGAGACCCAACATGTAACCGGTGCCAACTATGCATATAAATATGACAATCTTGTGAGAAGTTCACATAGGATACAGCGATACAAACCAACATAAGTAGACCCAAAACTTATATACAAGACTTGGCCGTTGAGGCCACAACTCGTTAAGACGCAATTGAAACATATACATAAGTCTACAAAACCTCTAAAAGATAGAAAACCTTAGAGTAGGTCAAGAGAGACCCCACCTTACCCTTAACTACGATACAATACCAAAATGAATCTACCAAGGACTTAGTAAAGCTCTGAATCAATATGGAACTCACCAAAAGTAGCTGAGTGTCGTGTGCTCCTACTGAGGAGGTCTACTAGCTAAAGTACATGTGCCTGCAGCATGAAATGCAGCGTCCCCCGCGAGGGACATCAGTACGAGAAAATGTACTGAATATGTAAGGCAATAACATATCTAAATAAGAGTTCAATGAAACTAAGTATCAATATATGTGTGCATAAATCAGAACAGAAGACCACCTTGTTTAACTCTTATGGAATCATGTATGTTACATTATTGTCTTTACCTTTCTGTGTGTTATGATCTTTATAAGGCATTTGATTCGAATGACCAGCTGATCAGTGGTAGAAGATGATGACCCATGCTAGGCATTTTAACCCCTGGGATGCGGTCCTCATAATTATAGAAATTGGGATCGGCCAATGCTAGGCTTTCGCCCCTGAGCTGCCAACCTTAATTATACATACTACTTTACTTAGATTCTTTAATCTTTGAGATTGTTCTTTTGGTGGTCATAATCATTTTTTATATTTGGGACTATGGCAGTAGTAGAAGACATGAAACTAATTCTTCAAGACACTAACAATGACATCAGGAGCTATGTAACATCAATGCATTACTTGTGAGCTTAAATAACATAATTGACTTCAACTGACTAAGTGGAGGATTCACCAAACTTGCTTTTACAAATACCATTTATATACCAGCACACAGGAGGATAATTACACAAGTATAGAGTATTGAACATATAATGAAGTAATTCTATACACTAAGGAGAGGGGGAAATATTGTTAGCTATTTGGAGATCATATGTTGCCTCTATGTTTCCTTTACTAGGAATAGAACTTAGGAAATTCTTATTGATATTAATATCAAGTATCAGATTTTATGCCAAAGAATATTGAATTGAATAGCCTTACATACCTCATTCTCTGACCAATATAACTATCACCATTCAGCCTCCCATTTTAGGTGTTAATCTGTAAGTCATGATAAACTAATATTAGCAGCTATCACACATGAGCCTTGTAAAACAGTAACTAATTTTGACTGGTAATGAGCCCATGCACCCCTTAAATAATGTGTATCAGCTCATCCTTCTTCTCTGCCCAATACACATTATATATCATTTTCCAAGATTTCCCAAGCTGCAACAACAACAATACACATAAAACAGCCTCAAATTTGTTTATCATACAACCAATTATTGAACTCACCACCCCTTGAGTTCTTTTATGACAGCGCACCCATAATTCCTTAGTCAAACTCATACAGAGGGAGGAAGAAAATGGAGCAGTGACCTTATCTCAATTTCTGCAACTTCTTGTTATAAATTGAATTTCTCTAGAACTTCAACTTCCCTTCACACTTAAGCCAAAGAAGAAGAAAAAAGTATCTTAATAACTAAGGAAAGTAAGCAGTAGCTTGTGTAAACTTCTGCCTTCTACTTATAATTGAGCATGAATAACATGTTTTCTAATTTCCCACGACAGAATTAAGCTAAATCTACAAGTGTTTCTCTTACCTTGGTGTGCAGATATGAGGATTTCTTCAAGAACCCTAGAAGGAACTTTAAGGCTGTTGTTTTAATTCTTAAGAGAAAAGTGAGAGAGAGAGAGAGAGAGAGCTGGAGTGAATTGTGAATTTTGTATGTTAAAATGAGTGAAAAGATCAACTCAAATTTGGCTTATATGAAGCCTTCTTGACAATAAAAAAATAACGCTCTAGAACATCCCTTTTTGGTCCATTTTCAGCCACTAATTGGTCAAGTACGTGATGCACCTGATTATGTACATCAAGCAGCTCAAAAGGTCAAACTAGGTGATGCACCTACTAGCTTTCACTTGGGCTTAAATATATTGGGCCTTGGCAGATTTGGCTGCTGGGCTTAAATTTCATTTTCCTTTTATTTAACTTTATTTGGGCCTCAAGTGAGTCCATTAGCAAAGGCCCAATCTGATCCATAAACCTTAGCTAGTTTAACTAGATCCATATAGCTCAAGTATGTGATGCACCTACTTGATCCTTTGGACTGGTCAATAATACAAAGTAGGTGATGCACCTACTTGTCACCTACTAGCTTAGTAAAGTCTAGAAAACAACTCACTTATTTTATTCCATTTTCTAAATGTTAATCCCTTTTGCTTTAACTTAGCACTTAACTTTACACTTTAAGCTCAATTACCACCTTACTGTCTAGAGTTTAAATACTCCCGTCGGAGTTAACTGTACACATTTTGAAACGTGCAAGGCTGACATCACCTTTCGAGCTAGTTTAAACCAATGCTAATCATATAAGAAACATGGTCCCTCATCTATACTATACGGCTATGACAAGTATCACAAAAATATAACAAGCACATGCATAATATGGGCTGTTACAGTTTGTGCTCACACACCGCTATCCTGGCTGCTAGCGCTTCAATGGTAGTGTTCAGGGGTGTAACAACATCAGTTAGGACCGTCTGGATCATGCTTGGAACGACTGCTTCTGAACAAGCAGCCCGACGATCAGCAGAAAGGGCCATTTGTCCCATCCGAAGTATGGAAGCGTAGGTCAGTGGAGGGCTAGAAATAGCAGCAGAGGAACCTGGAGTGTCAGTGGAAGTAGCCGTGGTAATGGATATACCTGAAGGTCTAAGAGCTGGAGTGAGAAGAAGTGTTTCTGTAGGTATAGATCTAGTGGTCGCCACTTCAGTCTGGTTCTTTTCTGCTTGATCCTTAAGATATTCAGCTTCGATCTTTCAGATATTAGTCGAGGTTGTGGGCATCACATCTACATCCTTCTTGGCATCCACAGGTACTCGGGCATTTCTACACAATGCAGTAATTAATACTAGAAAAGGGAGAGATGTCTGGCTTTGCTTGGCACGCATATGGATTTCGGAAGCAATAATCGTTCCCAGATTTATCCTTGTTTTCTCTATGATGCACCCAAGACATGCTGCTTTAGCGAAGCGAAGAATTGATTCATTTTGTGATGAAATAATGGAGCTGTTGATAAACCCGAACCAGTATCTTGCAGCTATGTTCATATATTTCTTTTCGATCAGGATTCCTTCTGCTAGACATTACAGAGTATTGTTATATGACATTAGCGAAACCAACCACTGTTTCATCGCATCCAGCTGTTTTGTTCTGATCAAGTGCTGATAGTGATCATTAATCTTATTGGACATACGCAAAGCTATGTTGATAGCCTCACTGTCACAATCTACCTTCATTCCTCTGACCACCACATAGTCAACTTCTTTGAAAGGTGCGACTAGTCTCTTCCGCTGAGGTACCAATGCACTGTATGCACTATAAAACTCTCTAACCCAGCTTGGCATAAAAGAACCACGTGATTTTGTGAAAACTTGAAATTTATGATATTTCAGGCACTCCATTATCTCAGGATACCTATCGATCACCCCATTTATGGACAACCATTTTTCTTCAATAATTGTTCTTAGTCCATCAGACTATAATCTATAGATGATCTAGGTGGGGGGGGAGGTTGTACTGGAGGTGCCAGTAATATTGCCTATTCTGGAGCTAGACGAGTGTGAGCAGTGGATCGAGGATTTCTGATCTGCGATGGGTCATTATGCTATTTGGATCGTAGCTCATTCCTCCATGCCTCTATCAGTTTTTCTTCTTCTGATCTCATACTCTCACTATCATATGTTGTTGAGTCATTGGTGTAAAAACCCATGCTATCGGAGCTTGCATCTGATAGCTCAACGATTTTTCCCTTGCCCTTGCCTTTTTTCTCGCACTAGAAAATTTTGCAACAATTCTTTTGGATGCAGCTGCATCATCGTTGATTGTTATCCCTTTTTTATTGCTTTGAGTAGGCTTGCTGCTTGTTGTAACTTTGTGTATGGCCATGTTAGGTGTGGTTTTTCGACAGTAGAAATTGAGTGGAAAATGAACATTTTTCCATTTTTGAAACTATTGGCCTATAAAAACTTTCCAGTTGTTGCTTATTCGGCGATATTAGTTTGTACCATTGAATGATTCAGCGTTACGCAGAGTGATTGCCCTCGCCGCTGATTGTTACAGACTATAGCTTGGCTTTAGTCTGCCGGTGGTCTAGATCGAAATCGCCGAATAGTTCGGTTACTCGCCGAATGGGACTATCAATTACCAATCCACATTTTTCATTCATTCTCCATGTTTTCTCCTGCGAAATTAATACACCATTATTTCTAGAATAAAACTAAAGCTCGCAAAGGTTTTGGGTTGCCTCCCAAACAGTGCCTTAGTTAACGTCGTGGCACGATGCGAGTCAGCACTCAAACTTTAATTTTGGGGTTAGCCATGGTATTACTAGGCAACCCCCTATTTTATTGTGGGTGGAGATCGTGCGACGCATAGCCCATGAGGTTCTTGAGCAGCTGGTCAGCTTTGAGACCAAATCATCCGCTTCATTCCTTCAATGTCTTCCTTCATTGCTTTCAGCTCTCTATCTTGCTTAGTCACCTTGTGTAGAATGATTGAGAGCATTTCCTCAAGGAGTTTAACCTCATTTTCCTTGAGACTTCTTTGCTCGTGAGGAGGGATGTATTTATCCTTCTTTTTACACTGGATTTCAATCTTCGCCATCTTTTTAGCGAACTCATCCATCTGAGCCATTAGGGTGGCCAACATGAAGTCCTTTTCTACTTCTTGGATCATTTCAACCATTTGATTAAGCAGTTGACCTGCTATCACATATGGTTGTTTTGCAATGCCTCCCGGAATGAGTTGGTCCACAAGGGCTAGGATGGGTACACCTTCGTGAGTTGAGATTAGAGTACTTAGTAGCAATCCTTATCCCTAAATGAATGAAATGAATATCCAACTCTGTGGGGGAGTATTGGCTAGCACCGAGAGGATATGAAGATGGCTGGATACTCCTTCGTTAGTTGAAATGTTAGTATTTAGTAGCAACCCTTAAGATGGGTGCTTCTTCGTGAGTTGAGATTAGAGTACTTAGAAGCAATAATTCTATCCCTTAACTATGTACCCACAGAGGACTAGTTAGTGGTCTCTACCACGTAAAGGCTAAAAGAATGACCCTACCTTAGGCAAGTGTGGATCCCTTATCCGGTAAGGGTTACTACCGGGATTCCATGTCAAGCTCCATGGTCTATGTCGGTTAAGGCTGTTCCCCCACATTTATGAATGAATGAACTAAGGTCTCTTAAGGGTGTACTTCTTAGGATAGGTGGTGGTATGGGAATTCATATTGACATTGCACAAGTAGACAGTTAAGGGAGATCTTGGTGTGTATTATTAATGATAATGAATGAATGAGTCTCTTTGGGCTAATTAATGAAGGCGTTGGTCTTTGAGCATGCTAATGTGAATGTGCGTCATAATGAATTGAATGTAAGTTCTTAAGTTGAATTGAATATATGTGATGATCTTATGTCATTAGTGAATGAAGTTGTCTAAATGCCTTAAGTTGAATCAACAATTTATGTTGAGATGTGAATGGAGCTTGTCTTATGTAGCCTTAAGGATCACTTGTGTGTGGTATGGAGAGGTAGTATGGGCTGCCTCACCATGTCTTACTTATGTTAGTCTTGGGATGATGTTTGATGAGTGTTCTAGCTTTATGAAGTGACTTGTTGGCCTATGTCCTTATATATTTCATGTGATTAATTGGTGATGGTTGAGGTATGCATGGTAAGTGCACTTTTTGTGACCTTAAGGTGGTGCCTTAGTGTGGGTGATGGTATGGGCCGTTGATCATACATTGCACAAAGGTATTGCTTAACGGTTACTTAAGGTGGAGGTCTAAAGCAAGAAGGTAAAGGTAAATGGGTTATGTATGTTTATGATGTATTGTGAAGCATATGATGTTGTATTGTTGGTTGTGACTTGTAAGGTGGCTATTATGTTGATGTTCAAGAGATTTTATGAAAATGGCATGAAAGCATAATTTCCAAGAAAGTGTCCTTTTTAGCATGTTTTGCATATCCTCATACCTAGTATGTGTGTTCTACTAACCCCTTTCTTCTATTTTACTACAAATGTAGGTTGTGGTAACTCGGAGGGGATTGTGCTTCGGAGTTGCTTGGATTGCTTTACTCTTCGAAGTCTTTGGTATGTCCTCAAGATTCGAGGACTTTGTTTAGAAGTTTCTTAGTCATTGCAATAGACACTTAAGTTTCATTTCCTTTGTAAAGGGCCGGGTCCCTTAGTACGTTTTAACTTCTTGTCTAAGATTGGCTAAAGAGACTTAGTAGTTCCGCTTGCGTATTGATGTTTTCAAATGTTGATGACTCTTGAAGTCTTATGGTTTTATTGAATAAAAGTTTAAAATTCTTAGTGATTTTTATGATATATGCATTGAATAAAGGCTAAGGCGTGTATAAGACCTCCAAGAGGTCGAATACGCATGTAACGGCTAGGGGGTGCTCTCGGGTCGTTAGAAACTTGGTATCAGAGTAAGGTTTTAAAGATTACTTTTAGGTTCAAAGTCTAGGAAGCCACGTCTAGTAGAGTATTGTTCATCGGTGTGAGTCACGACACATCTATGAGCGAGAGGCTATAGGAAGATATAAGTTTCACTTTCATTCATTATTTTTTATGTCGTGCCTTAGAGTTTGGTCTATAAGTGACCTATTCCCTATCCGTCTGTTGTGTTTATAGGATACGAATACGAGGGCTAACCGGAGGAGAGCGGAAGAGGAGATAGATGATGGGGGAGTCCCTCCCCAAGGAATGCAAGTTGACCAAGCTCTTTTCGGTGGGCATGAGAATGTGTTTTTGGTGGTTCCTCCGAATATGACTAATGGGGAGATTAGAGAGGCTTTTCTCTCCCTGGCCCGTGCCATGACTACTCAAGCAAATAGATATGTGAGGCCTAGAATGAATGCTATTGAGAGGACCGTGGCCTCAAGGTTAAGGGATTTCACAAGGATGGACCCTCCTACCTTCTTTGGTTCTAAGGTAGATGAGGACCCACAAAACTTTATAGATAAGGTTTCTCTGATTGTGGATGCAATAAGAGTGACTCCTAGGGAAATGGCGGAGTTGGCTTCTTACCAACTCAAGGATGTAGCTCAAGTGTTGTTTGAGCAATGGAGGGATGAGCGACCCATAGGGGCTGACCCAATAGATTGGGGAGTGTTTAAGACGGCCTCTTTTGATAGGTTTTTCCCCTTAGAGTTGAGGGAGAAAAAGTTAGTTGAGTTCATGAACCTACGTCAAAGGAATATGAGTGTGAAGGAATACTCTCTCAAGGTTACCCAACTCTCTAAGTATGCTCCTACCTTTGTAGCAAATTCTAGGGCAAGAATGAATAAGTTTTTGATAGGGGTTTCCGGTTTGGTTGAAGAAAACTGTCGTATGGCCATGCTCCATCATGATATGGATATCTCTAGGCTTATGGTGTATGTTCAACAAATTGAGGAGACGAAGCTTAGGAAGATGAATAGAGATATGAAGAGGGCTAGGCCGGATGAATAAAATCAATCTAGGTATAAGAAGAGTTTCTATAACCAAGATTCTTCAATGGTCAACAATGATAGGGTGTTTAACCCTAAACTTCAAAGGGGAATGAAGGTGGTTCTACTTTTGAGATGCCTAGGTGTTCTACTTGTGGAAAGAAACATTTGGGCAAGTTTCTTGCCGGTACGGATGAATGCTTTGGAAGTGGGAGTAAGGGTCATAAGATGAGAGATTGCCCTACACTTAAGGCAAAAGGGAAAGAGACCAATCAAATTGCTCATGATGGTCTGGAACCAAATGCTCTTAAGTGGAACCGTTTCGATTTTCTTCAAGTTAACAAGGATAAGGGAACAAATGAAGTTAAGTCAATTTTATTTGTTGTTTAATGATAACCTTAGATGGGTTTACCCCAAGTGGGGGATGATGAGTTGAGTAGTAAGGTTGTTGATATCCTTATCTTTTCCTTCTATTCTAATTCAAGATTGAAACAAAGAGTTCTTAGTAGAATGTTGCATGTTGGAGTCTTATGTTAATTGAGTTTCCATATTCTCCTTTTGATGTGCATATTTTGGTTGAATTTTTGTTTAAATAAATAAATGAGTTTTCTTGATTATGTCCCTCATGATTTATATGCATTTATGCAGAAATGTTTAAATTGCTCCATGAGATGCCTAGTTGAGAATGCCTTGATGTGATCTTTATGTTGAATGAGTATGCTTTTGAGTGAAATTGTATGGTGAGCCTATAAATGTTGTAATTAGCATGATATGCTATGGAGAAGGAAGTTCTACGAAAGAAATGAGAAATGGTAAAGTTTTGTGCATATTGAGTGGTAGATGTTATTCCTACTTCCTTGAGTTGCATGAAAGTCTTGTTGTAATCCTCTTATGTGGAGTTGATGTTTACTCCTTGATGTGTGCCGTAGTACTGATATTACATGTTTGATTGTGAGCTGCTAGTTGGGTCATTGAGTCCTCGGAACTGTTTTAAGTGTCATTCGAGGAGGAATGTTCCTAAGTGGGGGATATTGTAACACTCCTCAAAAGGGAGTTAGATAAGGTAGAGGCTAACATGGGTTTTATGCATTCATAACTTGCTAAAATAATGAAGAATAGCCTTTTTAGTCAGTTTTAAAGAGTTTGGAAGTCAAACGTCAAGGGACAACCAAGACGTTCGAAAACTAGTCTTTTACATGTTGGTGTGTTCTAGTATGTTGTTCATGTTTTTATTTGTTTTTTGGAGTCTAAATTCAGTGGAGGTGACCCTAGTGTCTTAGTAAAAGTTTTTAGGGTCAAAATGTTCGGGTACGACTACCCGGGACCACTCTAAGGGTCCTCGAGGAGGGCCCCCACCCTTGGCTAAACAGGCTGGCAAGGCAGCTTGAAGTTGTTCATGGAGGGAGTGGTTCCGCATCGCGGACATTCTCCACCAATGGCCAACAAGTGGCTGTGCGTCGCGGAGACACCGCGAACTTTACTGTCTCGAAATTTAATTTCCAGAAACTTGTGGGAATACCTCCGCATCGCGGACTTGTTTCCTGAGGAAATCTACGAAAAGAAAACTCAAGTTTGACTTGGTTAAAGGATCCAATAAAGTGAGGGGTAGGTTGGATACTTTGTGGAAATATTATAAACGGTTATCCAATCTATTTTAGGGTATTTTTAAGTTGGTTAAAACCCCAAAACCTAAATTATACCTCATTATCCAAATTGACCCTTCCCTCTCAAATAAATTCTCTCTCTAGAACTCCATGGAAGACATTGATGAAGCTTCAAGCTAGGGGATGGGTTCGTACTGATTTCTCCTTCAAATTCCTAAGGAAATTAATCACAAAGTTCTGGGGATTTTATCTTTGATTCTCCTTTCAATCAAAGCGATTTCAATGTTTTTCAAAAACACTAAAATCCCCAATTTCAATTCTAAGCTTGGGTTCTTGCATGAAGGTATTTCAAATGATGATTTATGTTAATATTGATGGTTTTAAGATAAAAAATTCAATGAACCATGGCATATCTTGAAATCCAAATTTTAAAGTGGGTCTATTGATTATGAGCTAATAAGTGATATTATTGTGTATATTGTTATGGGCTATTGACTTATGTATTTTTCTATATTGAATTATGAAGAATTGTTGGTCAATTGTGTTATATTGGATGTTGGCCCTGAATGGGTAATTGTGACCTAAGGTTTATGATGATGATTAAGTTGGGAATATATTATTGATTCTAGTATTTTATATATATATGTTGTAGATGTTAGAATTGTGAGGTTTGACCCCTTTGAAAGTGGGGAGGTGTTTACTTTATAAGCATGTTATGATCATGGCCTTGTAGGCAAAGTTGGATGATTGTTGTTTTGAGTAATGTTGATTATATGAAGGTAATGTTGTATGATGTGGATTTGTGTATAGTCTAAGGGCATGAAAGGTGACCTTGTGTAGAGACTTTATGTGTTATTCTTGGTTGTTTTATTCTTTGAATGACTTATAATGAAGGTGAGGCTAGGATAGACTATGTTTACCTACTATCACACCTAGTGAAGAATGAATGAAAAAAATGGAAGAATGTGAGAATGAATGAAAAGAATGGGAGTTAATGCTAATGAATGAAAGTTGGGTTTATTGTAACGATAGTTTCATAAAGTACTTTTTTGAATGAATGGAGTTTCTAGATGAAAGGTTTTCTCATCTTTGAATCCAAGAGCTTCCTAAATGAATGAATGTGGGTTAGGATGAGTACTCCTTCGTGAGTTGATATGAGAGTACTTAATAGCAATCCTTATCCCTAAATGAATGAATGTTGGGCTAGGATGGGTATTCGTTTGTGAGTTGAGATGAGAGTATTTAGTAGCAATCCTTATCCCTAAATGAATGAATGAAAGGATTGTCCAACTGCATAAGGGAGTGATGTCTAGCACCGAGACGATATGAACATGGGTGGATACTCCTTCGTTAGTTGAGATGTAAGTATTTAGTAGCAACCCTTAAGATGGGTGCTCCTTCGTGAGTTGAGATGAGAGTACTTAGAAGCAATCTGTCTATCCCTTAACTATGTACCCACATAGGACTAGCTTGTGGTCTCTACCACGTAAAGGCTAAAAGAATGACCCTTCCTTAGGCAATTGGAGATCCCTCATTCGGTAAGAGTTACTACCGTGATTCCATGTCAAGCTCCATGGTCTATGTACGTTAAGGCTCTTCCCCCATATTAATAAATGAAGGAACAAAGGTCCCTTAAGGGCGTACTACTTAGGATAGGTGGTGGAATGGGACATCATCTAAACATTGCACAAGTAGACATTTAAGGGAGATCTTGGTGTGTCTTAGTACTGATAATCAATGAATGAGTCTCTTTGGCCTATTTAATGAAGACATTGGTCTTTGAGCATGCTAATGTCAAAGTGAGTCATAATGAATTGAATGTAGACATTGTGAGGTTTGATCCCTTCGAAAGTTGGGAGGTGTTTACTTTATAAGCATGTTGTGATCATGTCCTTGTAGGCAAAGTTGGATGATTGTTGTTTTGAGTAATGTTGATTATGTGAAGGTAATGTGATATGATGTCAATTTGTGTCTGGTCTAAGAGCATGAAAGGTGACCTTGTGTAGAAACTCTGTGTGTTATACTTGGTTGTTGTCTTCTTTGAATAACTTATAATGAACGTGAGGCTAGGATAGACTATGTTTACTTACTCTCACACCTAGTGAAGAATGAATGAAAAGAATGAAAGAATGTGTGAATGAATGAAAATAATGGGAGTTAATATTAACGAATGAAAGTTGGGTCTATTGTAAGGATAGTCTCATTAAGTAATCCTTTAAATGAATGGGGTTCTTATATGAAAGGTTTTCTCATATTTCAATCCAAGAGCTTCCTAATTGCATGCATGTGGGCTAGGATGGCTACTCCTTCGTGAGTTGAGATGACAGTACTTAGTAGCAATCCTTATCCCTAAATTAATGAATGTGGGCTAGGATGGGTACTCCTTCGTGAGTTGAGATGAGATTACTTAGTAGCAATTCTTATTCCTAAATTAATATCCTAACTCCGTGGGGGAGTAATTTCTTCCACTGAGAGGCTATTAAGATGGGTGGATACTCCTTCGTTAGTTGAGATGTGAGTATTTAGTAGCAACCCTTAAGATGGGTGCGCCTTCGTGAGTTGACATGAGAGTACTTAGAAGCAATCCTTCTATCCCTTAACTATGTGCCCACATAGGATAAGCTAGTGGTCTCTACCATGTAAAGGCTAAAAAAATGACCCTACATTAGGCAAGTGGGAATCCCTCATCCGGTAAGGGTACTACCGGGATTCCATGTCAAGCTCCATGGTCTATGTCAGTTAAGGCTCCTCCCACACATTAGTGAATGAAAAAACTAGGGTCCCTTAATGGTGTACTACTTAGGATAGATGGTGGAATGGGTCATCATCTAGAAATTGCACAAGTAGACATTTAAGGGAGATCTTGGTGTGTCGTATTAATGATAATAAAGGAATGAGTCTCTTTGGGCTAATTAATGTAGGCGTTGGTCTTTGAGCATGCTAATGTGAAACTGAGTCATAATGAATTGAATGTAAGTGCTTATGTTGAATTGAATGTATGTGGTGATCTTATGTCATTAGTGAATGAAGTTGTCTAAATGCATTAAGTTGAATCAATAATTTATGTTGGGATGTGAATGGAGTTTGTCTTGTGTAGCCTTAAGGATCACTTGGGTGTGGTATGGAGAGGTAGTTTGGTCTGCCTCACCTTGTATTACTTAGGTGAGTCTTGGGATGACATTTGATGAGTGTTCTAGCGTTAGGAAGTGACTTGTTGGCTTAACTGCTTATATGTTTCACGTGATCAATTAACGAAGGTTGAGGTATGCATGGTAAGTGCAATTTGTGTGACCTTAAGGTGGTGCCTTAGTGTGGGTAATGGTATGGGACGTTGCCCATACATTGCGCAAAGGTATTGCTTAAGGGTTACTTAAGGTGGAGGTCCAAGCCAAGAAAGTAAAGGTAAATGGGTTATATATGTTTATGAGGTATTGTGAAGCATATGACTTTGTATTGTTGGTTGTGACTTGTAAGATGCCTATTATGTTGATGTTCATGAGATTTTATCAAAATGGCATGAGAGCATAACTTCCAAACAAATGTCCTTTTTAGCATGTTTTGCATATCCTCATACTTAGTACGTGTGTTGTACTAACTCGTTTCTTCTATTTTAGTACAAATGTAGGTTATGGTAATTATGAGGGGATTGTGCTTTGGAGTTGCTTGGATTTCTTCACTCTTCCAAGTTTTTAGTATGTCCTCAAGATTCGATGACTATGTTTAGAAGTTTCTGAGTCATTGTTATAGACACTTAAGTTTCATTTCATTTGTAAAGGGACCGTGTCCCTTAGTACGTTTTAAGTTCTTGTCAAAGATTGGCTAAACAGACTTAGTAGTTTCGCTTGCGTATGGATGTTTTCAAATGTTGTTGACTCTTGAAGTCTTATGGTTTTATTGAATAAACGTTTTAAATTCTTAGTGATTTTTATGATCTTTGTGATGAATGAATGCTAAGGCTTGTATAAGACCTCCAAGAGGTGGAATACGCATGTAACGGCTAGGGGGTGCTCTTGGGTCGTTACAGGTATAACTTCCAAGCAAGTATCCTTTTTAGCATGTTTTGCATGTCCTCATACTTAGTATGTGTGTTGTACTAACCCCTTTCTTCTATTTTACTACAAGTGTAGGTTGTGGTAACTAGGAGGGGATTGTGCTTTGCAGTTGCTTAGATTGCTTCACTCTTCCAAGTCTTTGGTATGTCCTCAAGATTCAAGGACTTTGTTTAGAAGTTTCTTAGTCATTGTAATAGACAGTTAAGTTTCATTTCATTTGTAAAGGGCTGTGTCCCTTAGTACGTTTTAAGTTCTTGTCTAAGATTGGCTAAATAGACTTAGTAGTTCCGCTTGCATATTGATGTTTACAAATGTTGATGACTCTTGAAGTCTTATAGTTTTATTGAATAAAAGTTTTAAATTCTTAGTGATTTTTATGATCTATGCATTGAATGAATGTTAAGGCTCGTATAAGACCTCCGAGAGGTCGAATACCCATATAATGGCTAAGGGATGCTCTCGGGTCGTTACAGACACAACCTACGGTATGAGTGTCTACGATCGTCGATAATATAGTAACCCAACCAAGGGTTGGGGTCGTGTCCCAAAGGAGCAGTTTTGAGAATTAATAACCAGTTAGAATTTCATTCAAGTTAGTCGTAGTTAAAGAAATTAGTGAGAAAAGACATTGTAAATAAAAGGGGTTGACACGAAAGTGTCAAATATCAAATGGGGGTTTTGTAACAAGTGATAAAGCAGTAAAATAAACAAGAAAATCAATTATGGGGAAAGGTTCTTGGGATGTGATCGCAATACAAGTTGAGATAAATTGTTGGGTACATGGTTTCGATAGGAAAGTTGCAAAATAATAGTGACTAGGCCAAGCTTTAAATGGAAATAAGTTCCCTCTCAAACAATTTACCCCGTTTCAAATGCGTTCCTCTCAGACACCCATTTGCCGCATGAAGACCAGCCTACGACTTACCCCACTCACTCTCTCTCGCTAAGTGTTAGGATATGGAACTAGGGCTCACCCTCTTGAGCTGAACCTCATGTTGACCCACTCTTTAGGCCATCAGTCCAATGGTTTTGATTTCACGACCTCCCTTTTTGGCAAGCTGAAAACATATGGGTGGCTTTGTATTTGCAACTACAAACACTTTACATTAAACCACAACCACTAGGTGAAACTACCATTAAAATATATCTAACCTATCAACAAGCAAGACCCAACAATAAAATCAACCCATATTTGCTAATGATACCCCAAGAATGGGGTTTTTTAGCCACACAATAAGAAATAAGAAATTATACTTAACATGATAATGAAATCATCTGGGTATAAGAAATTAAACCTTAAATTAAGCAAAGGAAAATGAATAGAGAAGACCCACTGCGAAACTTATGGAAGAAGAATTCGTTTCTTCAAGTCTCCACAAAACCCTCTCCAAACTTGAGAGAAAAATATCAGCTAAAATATGTTCTAAAATGAAAATAATAATAATAATTGTTCCACTCTAAAAATCTCTTTAAGACTACAATTCTAACTAGTATTTATTATTTTCACAGATTGTGCTGCGGAGGATTATTCGGCGACATTAGTCGAGATCGCCGATAAACTCAGCAATCCGCCTTTTGGTCAGGTCATCACCTTCAGTGTCTTTCCTTTAGCATCCTCGCATTCTGGATCATTGGGCGGTACAGTACTACTTCGTGGAACTGATCTGCTACTCGCCAACTGCTCCTTTTCTCGCCTTTTGATCCACTTTCTTCAAGGCGTCGCGTACTAGAACGAAGGGCAGTTCATGTTGTTTCGGCGACTCACCAAGTTAAACTCGGCGATCCGCAGGATTCCATTCCTTGTTCTTTTCAGCCCTACTTGCTCTGTTTTGCGCCTAAGTGTCCATGCTTCCACTAAAACTTCAAATATCTGAAACTTCAGCATTTTAATGAGGTATTAAGATAAAACAAGCATTCAAGGACACTATTTCCATTAAAATAAAGCCCTAAATGAGTCCAATTTGTGGACTCATCACCATGTCATTGATGAGCATGGTGGTACGACACTCTTTAACCACTATTTCAGACACACCCGAAATGAACTTACTCATCCTTGCCCTTGAATCGACGACCATTGTTGGAGCATATTTAGACAATTGTGTGAACTTCAAAGAATATTCGCTCACACTCATACTTCCTTGACGAAGGTTGATAAACTCAATCACCTTTGCTTCCCACATCTCAAGGGGAAAGAACCTACCAAGAAAAGTGACCTTAAACTTCTCCCAATCAAGAGGACATATATCTTCTGGTTTCCTTCTTTCCATTGGTTGAACCAAGTTTGAGCAACACCATTTAGTTGATAAGAATAAACTCCACGTTTTCCACCGGCATCACTCCTATGATCATCAAAACCTTATAAACCTCATCGATGAACTCTTGCGGATCTTCCTCAACCTTAGAACAATGAAACTCCTGAGGATTCATCCTTCTAAAGTCCCTCAATCTAGATGCCGTCGTACCCACATTGGGGTTTACGGGAACCACAACCTCCCTATTGGCTTGGGCCGTCACGACTTGAGCCAACACTTAAAAATTATCCATAAACTCCACATTAGTCACTTGCTCGGCCAAAATGATCGAATGAAACTTGAGGAGCTTAGGGAGGAGCTTCTTGTTCCGCATTCTTCCAAACATTCATTCTAGCATAAGCTCTTTGAGTAGACATATCTTGTAGAGCAACCTTTAAGGATTAGGAGAGAGACCTTATAGAGTTAAACTATAACACACGACTTTAGAGTAATGAAAGAAATGGAGTTTTCTAATCATCTTATAGCCTCTCATTCATAAATGTGGCACAATTCACACACATGAACACGACTCTACTCGACGTGGCTTATGAGACATCCTAGGACCATTCTAAACCTTGTGCTTTGATTATCAAGTTTGTCATGACCTAGGGGTACCCCCTAGATGTAACTTGATGTATAAGACCCCGAGAGACCTCATATAAGACACTTAGCATTCATAACATAAGAAATAGAACAAGGATGTAAAGACAACATTTCAAAACTAATAATTTTATAAAATAAAAGTGGAAGTCTAAAACACTTGTCTCAATTGCCATCTAATATAATAGAATGAAATTGAGCCTAGACCGTACATCATGTCCAAAAACTGGAAATACAAGAAAGAGACTAAGAACAATGAAAGTTCATCCTCGAAGCATGGGGACTCACCAATGCTCGAGAACCTCAAAATCAACCACTAGTCATGAAACTAAGAAACCTAACTGTTGGACCCTATATTTGGTGGATTGTAGGCAAGCGTATGCGTTAGTACAAAATAATGTACCAAGTTTGACAGCTATGCATAAAACATTTAAATCATGCTCAAAGAGGACATTTCATGACATGCAATTGACCAAGCTATAACGTGATATAAAAGGGTTAGAAACCATAGGTTATAGACATGGTCAATGCAAGCTAATCATCATTTAAAGCTTTTTATCACTTACGAGATACTTCTTGAAGTGACCTTAGTACATTATTGAAATGACCCAACAAGTTCTTAAAAATGTGCTCCGAAAGTTACCGCAAACTTGTTTAGCTATATATAAAAAAATCCGTTTCGTTTTTCGAAAATCTGACTTCATATTCTAGTTTAGGGGGTCAAATTGAGTGGGAAATGGGTCTAACCCAAATTTTAGAGCAACCGTATCAAAATCCGAAATTTCCAAGTGAAGCCTTTTTCGAGGGTCTACTTTGGAGGGTCATATCTCC
>JAJOOD010072001.1:0-15883 GCA_029582525.1 Solanum tacnaense
GATTAAGGCAGAAGCTTATTCCTTCCATACAACAGACCAATACAAAGACCATACAACATGTAGTTAAACTACTAGCGATTGACTTAATACTAAAGAAAAAAAATTAAAAAAATCGGCATGCTATACACATAAAAATCAACACCAATAAATTCACTCCAAGTAATCTTAAAGGCAAAGTTTAAGTTTCAACAAAATTAAGGTATTAGGTGGAAAGAGCAATAGACTTGATCAAAATGGATCATGTTAGGTAGTAGAAGAGATCGATACATGGAGCAAAATGCAAACAAAAGCAAACTGATTCAACAACATACTCATGAAAGCATCATAACACGATGAGATGAAACAATAATAGCAACCAACGTTGAAACCAAAGGGGTATCAACCTTCAACGATTTCGAGCAAAAAATAACATTTTCGAACTTACAAATATAACAACTAGCCACCAACACCACACACATATCTATATCCTATATCGACAGAACTTAAAGGAAGAACGGTAAATTGAAAATGAGAAATTATCATTCAAGTAGAAATTATCATTCAAGTGGACACATAAACTCAGGCATAAGACATAAACCAAATGGAAAGAGGATCATGAAATTTATACAGTAATAGAAACACTATCAGCTAAGCCCCAATCTTAAAAAAGAGAACAAGGAAACTGAGATCTCTGTCACATCTCTTGATGAAACAATAGCAAAAACTTCGAGCAGAGCAAAGAAATACATACACCATTAATATAAATAAACCTAATACATGCAGACTAAAACACAATTACAAATACCTTAACAGAGAAACATAGAAGAACTAGGAATGAATCGAACGAAATTGAGAGAAGGGTGTTTACCTTATAATGGGCAGCGAACCGGAACGAACGAGCTAGCGATGACGAGTTTTCACCACTGAAAAGTGATTCCAAAAATTCCGAGGAACAGAGCGAAAGTAAACGAGAAGAGGACTCAGCGAAATCTAGATTCTCAGTCGATTCCGAACCTATAAGTACTTAAATATAACTATATAATTAGAAATGTTTACTGTATTTTCAACTCTAATGGTTGTTCATCCCCACATTTTCCAACCTTTCTTTATTTTCCCCCTCAATGTGAGTTGTTTCCAACGTCTATTTTTCTAACTCTCTTTCTCCAAATAAATTTTCTAACACAAATTTCACTTCCCCCAAAAAAATAATCCCCCGTAGTGAACAGAAGCAAATATATATATAGAAGGGAATCACTAGGGTTCGGAAAAAAATGGGGGAAAGGGATGAAAATCCGGATAAGAAAGGGCTCATTCTCCATTCAAATTTCAAAATTTCTTTCACAATTAGGGAGAGACACCTTTTCTTGCAATTTTTCGCCCCATTCCGAAAGAGGAAAGGGGTAGGACGTGTGCTTTGCTACTGCTGCGACTGTACTGGTCTGAGGAGAGCACTGGGAAGAAGACAAGGGAAAATCAGCGTACTGCCTGTTGGTGCTGCTTTCCGTTCGTCTCCGTCTTCACGCCGTGAAGAATTGTTGGAGCCGTTGGAGTTAGATCCTAACGCTGAGCATCTGGGTTTCTTTAGAATCGAGGAAGTGGGCCGGGTCAGAGGGGAATTGGGTCGGTTTGGAGGTTAAAGAGTGGGCTGGGAAATGGAAATGGTGGGCTGGAGGTTTGAATTGGAATTGGGAATAGGAGGGATAGATTATCGCCATTGAATTAAGAAAATGCCCATTTTGAATTTAATTAATAAAATTGGCTAAAACTCAAATGTGATAAATTAATATTAATTAATTAACAAACTTCTTAATCTTGACAAAATAAAATAATAACTTAATCAAACTAATTAATTTAAGAATATTAACTATAACTTAAACTAAACAGGATATTTATGTAAAAGTAAAAAAAAAAAAAAAAAAATTGACGCGATTTTTGAATATTTACAAAATATACTAATTATATGAAAATATATTTATTATTTAAAAATTATAAAATGACTAAAATTACCTAAAAATAACTTGAAAAACATTTGCAATTTTTATCAAATTAATTATTCCAAATTGTTTGAAATTAAGAAGCTTGTGAATTAATTCCTATCGAGTAGGGTCAAAATTGAGTGTCAACAATAATTTTATTTTTTATTTTTATATAATAAATTTTATATTTTATTTTCCATTTACGTATTATTTTATTTATTATTTTACCGTCACGATCCAAAAATGGACGTGATGGCACTCGTCTTATCCCACCAAGACAAGTCAGCCTAAAACTCAACCATTACAATAAAATGCGGAAATTTCATAATCAACTAAAAATACCCCCAAAATCTGGTTGTCACGTGTAAAAGGCTCTAAAGTATTACAATTGATTCAAAAGAAAACACAAGTCTCAAATGACCTTGTTTCTAGCTAGAATAGAACAAGATCATAATTAAGAAGAAAGAAGATCTGCTGAAATGACAAGCAACTTCCTCACAAACCTCCACAAGAAGCCTCAGAAAAGGAGAAGAGAAAATATCACAAAGGTCCGGGCTAGTAACCTAAAAAAAAATGTAGTAGCAAGGGGTAAGTACCAAACCACACGGTACTCAGCAAGTAAACCTCTAAACACAAGCTAAGGGGATAAAATACGGGTACTCCTTACACCCCAACCGAGCCTCCACAACTACAACCTACTTAAAATCAACCCAACCTAATAGTTCATAATTCACATAGCACACAACTCAACAACAACACTCTAACAATTACATATCCTTAGCAACAAGCTCAATATTCATCGATCAAAGTTCCACACAAAGGCACTCACAAGCTCAGCAAAACACAATATCAAGTTCACTAATGATAAATATGTTCAATGCAATGTCAAGTATAGTGATGCATGTCTGACCTAGTGATACACACCCGCTATCTCTCAGTCCGGGACCCATGGGGGACATATCTGTCCATGCATCCATCGCGGCGCGTGATACGACCCTCGATAATAGTAACCATTGTGGCGTGCGATACGTCACTCGAAATATAGTATCCATCGCGGCGCGTGATACGTCCATCGAAATGGTACATCTTCTTTAATTTCTTATTCTTTCTCAGTTCACATAACATTTGTCATAACCATGTCTCAGAACAATGCAAATGACATGTTCACACAAATAATGAGGAGATGACCATTTTCATAACATTGCACAATTCACAACAATACAATCATGATACAACATCAACAATGATTCAACAAGTCTTTCAAACCATTCTTAACTCATCACACACAAACAATTAATCACATTGGCTTGTTACCCTTTTTCATCATTAGAATTAATCAATGTGGACAAGTCAACCCATCACCAAGTCTCATTACCCCAAACACATATTACAAAGAAATACACGAATTCTATACACTTAACAAGGGTTTAGAAATCCACTTGCCTCAAATAGTCGAACAATGACTCCAGAATTTGAGCCTTCCTTTTTCGGTTGACTTCCAAATCAGTACAATCTATTTAAATAAATAATTACAATAAGATTTCAAAACTAACAACACTCATATCACTATTGGTCTAGCCTAGACCCAAAAACTCACATCGAATCTATAATCAAGTTTAAGGTTAAATCATAACTTCTCCAAACACTACAACCCTAATAATTTTCATATAATATAATACATTTAATATTTAATTACATATCTCAATTTCTCAAAACTTGAATTGTAACTTGATAACTACAAGAAAAAGTTCCAAAATTGAAGTCAATACATAGATAGTAACCTTACGGAAACCCTAACTCATATTTAAATCCAATCACCCCCTTATCATTGTAAAATTAGAAGCCCTCACTGGCCACCAAAATAACAAATAATAATAATAATTAACTTCTAACAGTGGATAAAAGTGACGCTGCACAGCAGCAAACAAATTTGCCAAATTCTTGTAATCTCATGCCCCTTTTATACACACAAAATAAGATATAATACTATGCCCCTCTTTTCATGTAATCCATCCTTACTCAATTAATGATATGGTTGTCAGAATTGTCTCCTCCAACCCCAAAATAATTGTCGCCGCTCCTATCACAATTCATGTGCATCTAATTCCCATTACTATAATATTATTCTATATTCACATATATTATGCACTAAAATTTATTTCTTATGGATATAGAGGTCGAGGTTCCACGACGCTCTGCACAGGTAGTTTCTCCCTTCCTTTCTTTTCTTTTCCTAAATAAAATAAGTAGGTATTTAAAGTGGCAAATTACACTAACTTAATCTAATTCTATGGGTTAAGTGGTAAAGGTTATTAAACTAATTATAAACTTGGCCCATTAAGCATTAACTAAAATTAGTTATTTAATAATTAACCACCAATTAATTCACTCTAGTTAAACAAATATTATAAATTTCCAAAAATGACATTCCGGTCATTACATTTACAAAATTAGAAAGAAAAAAAAAAGATAACAACAATATTTTTGTAAGATTAGGAGAAAAGAAAAAAAAATAATTAAAGATTTCTACCCTTCAAAAGAATGTATAATATTGATTGAAATTTTGAATATGAACATTTTAATTTAATTTTTTGTAATAAATGTTTAAACTAGTTTCTCTCTATAAAATAATCTTAATATCAAAAGTACATTAATAATAGTCCTTAATCATAATTTGACTCTCAAAAGCACTTTTTAAAAAAGATTAGCCAAACAAATTTGCTTATAAAAAAGCACTTTTCAAATGAATTAGCCAAACACAAATTGTTTTTTTTCAAAAGCACTTTTCTGAAAATCTATTTTAAAAAAGTGCTTATGAAAATAAGCAGTTTTTAACAGTAACGCCAAACAGGCTAGTACTCCTCTGTTTATGTGACATTTTTCATTTTTCGAGAGTCAAATAGTTGAAATTTGCGCATGGAATGTTCAATTTTTTTTAAATGAAATTTATATATTTATCAACTAAGTAAAAAAATACTATAAGTCAGAATAATTGACAATTCAATATATTTAAAAGATATATAAAAAATTCACGATCAAAGATAGACTTGTTTGAATCTCGAAATTTGAAAAATGCCACATTAATTGAGACAGAGGGGGTAATAAAATAAAATTTATAAATTTATATGTTAGGATGACGATTTCAAGAAATTGTGTCAAATATATATTTCCAAATATATATATCTTAAATTTTAATAATTACATAAATCTCTCTCTCTCTATATATAAAGCTGTATATAAACAATATGATGTGGCACCCTTCTATGATCAGCATTTGATTTATCTTTTATCTTCTTTTTTGATTTTTTTCTTCTATTTTTTAATTTATATTTTCAAAAACTTAAATGTCTTACCCAATTAATCTCCTCCTCTTAAAACATCCCTTAAATTACTATACATTTAAGTAAATGGAAGATGAAAAAAACAAAAATCTTTTCATTTTCAAAATAAAAAAACTTTTCATTTATCAAATCAAAATTGTTATAAATTTTGCCTATAATTTAAAAAGACATGAGTATCCATAACCAATAACAATGAACTTCATGATTTCACTATTTTCTTCCGTTTCTTCTACTTCTTCACTTCTACCAATTTATAAAATAAAAAAAACGGTGTGTACCGTTCTGTTATTAGCCGTGAATGTCAATATTTGATATTACATATCTATTGGCATACATAATTCTACTCCATCCAATAAGAAGTGGAAGAGAAAGAAAATAAGTGGAAGAGAAAGACAAAGTGTATTGTTATAAGAAGAAAGCTAAGATCACGCAACAAACATTTTTTCTCAAAATAATACTTTTTGAAAGGATATTATACTATAATTCCTTTTACAAAAAGATACATGCTGAGAAAAAATTAACTTGATTGATAAATTTATAGGAAGAGTGATGAGTGTTCAAAGGCTAAGCAAAATTATTTAGAAGAATTATCTATTTATGCAATTCATATTAAATTAAGAGAAGAGTAAAGGAAGAATTATTTGAAGAAAAAATCAATTTATTTATAAAATTCATAAAATTAGAAGGACAATAAAAAAAAACTATGATTTGAAAGGAGCCAAAATTAGTGCTCACATTATTTATTTCAACTTTTTTATTCTATTAATTTCTTTTTTATTACAAGTATTTTCCTGATTTATATTTTATTTATGTGTCTGTAATTAAAGTTTAGATCTTTAACACATATATATAATGTACACCCCCACTACAAATTTGTTTAGTAATATTCAATGACACACTTAACTTTTATTTAGTGAATGGGATCATTTCATTATTTATGACTATTAAAATAATTAAAAATCTTAAATTTATTCATATTATAATAAAAGGAAAACGAAGAACTATTATAAACTATTTCTAATTAGCTATATATAAATACTACGTAACGGTATAACAATTTTTATACTATAAATAAGATATTTGTTATTTGTCTTTTTAAATTTTTTTGGGTTTTTTCCTAATTTTAGAAGACTAAAATTTTTACCTTATAGTTTTATATTTGAAATGATTATATTTAATTACTTTCATTATCAATGCCATTAATTTCTTTTTTTACCTTTCCTTAATTTCATCATTAATGTAATTTATACCATTTACCTTAATCACTCATTTTCCTTTGTTCTTTTTATCTTCTTTTATTTATTTATTTAACCTAAGAAATTAACTATTATAACTTTATAAGCATTGCATTTTATTTTTTACAAATTTGATCGGTCCTTTTTTTTAATTTTTACCTCATTTCTTCTTCTAAAGATCTATATTTATATATAATACTAAAGTTGGACAGTAAAAAATTGAAATGACATGTCTCATTGGATAGTATCACTATTTATTTTTTCATAATTTTAAACTTTTTTCTTAATATTTTAATCAAAAAAATTATATTTACTTTCTCATTAATTATTGACATTTATTTCATTTTCCAAATCTCTTTCTTTTCTTCTCCTTCTTCCATCTTCTTCCAAATTAAAAATAAATATAATTTTCTTCATTACCATCATTTATTTCCTTAAAATGCCTCTCTTGCTACTTTCTTCTATCTTTTTCTTATCCTTTAAATAAAATTATCTTAATATACTCAATTATTAAAATTCCTTATATAATTATGAATTTTTAAGAAGGGAGAAAATCATGTAATAATTGAGAATATTAATATTGATTAGTATAATTTAACCTTTTTCTCAAATTTTTATTTAGAATTTCAATAAAATATCCTCACTTCATTTCTCTAACCATAAAAGTAGTTATTATACAATTAAGAGTGTTAAATTACATTTAAATTATTATTTTATATTTTATCCTTTCAAATTAAAGTGAGGTGGCATGTCTCATTGGGCAATATCACTATTTTTCTTTTTTCTCAGAATTTTGAACTTTTTTAAATAAAAAAATTGATCACAGAAATTGTAAAAAAAATCTATTTCTTTCTTCATTAATTATTAATATTTATTTCATTCCTTCAAGTTTTTCTCTCTTTTCTTTTTCTTCCGTTTTCTTTCGAATAAAAGATATGTTTTTTTTCTTATTATTGTAATTTATTTCATTTCCTTAAATGCCACTCATCAATCTATTATTTATTTTTTTGCTATTTTCTTCTCTTTATTTTTTCTATAAATAAAACTTTCTTAACATACTCAATATTGAAATTTTGTATATAATTATGAGGTTTAAATAAAAGAGGAAATCACGTATAATAGAGAATATTAATATTGAATGAGCAATAATTTAGCTGGTATATCAAGTTTGTATATATTTAGAATTTCAATATAATCTTCTTTCACTTCATTTCGTCAATCATTCAAAAAAGATGTAATGTTTTAGAAATTGTAACCAATCAATCCATGAGTTCCAACAAAAAGATTTATATTTATATTTATAATTTTATATTTTTATCTAGATTAAATTTATAAAAGAAATATTTATTTATTCACTAATAAACTTATAACCGCGCGAAGAGTAGTTATATTCACTAGTTAATAATATAACAGAAAATGTCAAGATTTGTCCGTATACTATTCAAAATTGAATAACGTAACAGAGTTACACAAATCTAGTTATTCTTTCTAGAGTTTTTGGTCAAAAACATCCTTAAACTATACCCTCAACTTAACTACATCCTTAAATTATTTTTCTTAACTGAAAACATCCCTCAATTATTTAAAATTTGACAATTTTCATCCTTTTGTTAAAATTTGTCAAAAATTAACAAATTCTTCACAACAACATGTACTGTTCACACTACTCTCAACAAATTAAACTCCTTAAATCACCCCAATAAACTAATTCTGTTCATTCTACATACATTTAAAATAATATTATAATATTTTTTAGTAACAACGTTTTGCATTGTCTTCCTTTTAATTAGCAATTTTATTTTTATTTACTTTTCATTTGATTTGATATCAAAGAATTATCAATGGAAATGTTTTCTTTCATTAAATCTGCAAAAAGTGGTGTCGATCAGAGACTTTTGCTTCTAATAATGGAAAATAAAACTTAGTAGAGATCAAAATTAGCTGAATCTTGATCACCTCAATTATCAATTTGCCCCAAAAAATTATTGACCTAACGACATTTTGACTTTGCAAGGTGAAGATGGTGTGAAATTAAGCTCAAACTCCATTGGGTAAAAGAGAAGAGCAAATCATGTCTCCTCGTAGACTAACACCGTCCTAACATTGTTTTTTTAACAGCAAACATGAGTCTCAATTTTTATTTTTATTTTTGGTTTTTTTTCCAATGGGTAATAATATTATAGATTTTTTTTTATGAGAATAGTATGAATTACATATGCTTTTGTGTGGAATTCGCTAATTTTTTGACAAATTTTAATAGAGGGATGAAAATTGTTAAGTTTTAAATACTTGAAGGATATTTTTAGCCAAAAACTCTTCTTTCTATTTGAAACTGAAACTAATGTAATTTTTCTCTTATCATTAACGAAGTTTCAACATAAAACATGCAAACTTTATTTATCCAAATTCTTCTTTAAAAAAAAGGTGAACATTTGCTATAAAATTTTTTACTATAGTTTAACACTGGAGATTAACTAGTATGGTGACAGTAAAATTACAAATATTATTAATATTTAAATAAAAATAACAAAAAGAGATTTATAAAGTAATTTGGACTCTGAATTAATTAGATGGAGTTTGTTTAGAATTCTTAATTGGCTTTCCAAAAATAAGATTGATTTCTTTTACCGCGAATCTTCATCGTCATATTATTTGTCATGCTCGTCTTCAACACCAATCGTCATCGATCATATTATTTGTCATGCTCGTCTTCAATACCAATCGTCATTGATCGATAGTGTTTATTATTATATTTGATCCACTAAGAATGTTTAACTAGATAAGATTAGACCAAAAGTTAAAAGATGATATTTACATCAAATCATATATAAATACACTATGATTAGGTGATAAGCTAAGGCGAAAGAAATGAGTAAAAGTGCATGTGCAAAATCAATGTTACCAATTAATTAGTTTGATGTGATCAACATGATATTCTGTAGCTTTGAAGGTCACTATTACAAAGAAATGGACAATTCCTACCCATATCAAATAGGACCATCTACCTATATGTGAACACCAATTTGTTAAATTTGTGTAACACATATAGACAAAACATGTTTTATTCATGTATATAAGAGAACACTATTTCAATTGGTCCACTTGGAGGATAAAAGGATAAGAGTTATCATCGCTTGATCACGGACTGATTATTACATAAATGGTTGTAAAAAAATTATTACAAAAATACAAGATGAGATGTATGCATGCAATATATATACACATAATGTGGACAGTGGCGAAGCTAGAAATTTTATCGGGTGTTCAAGAATGATGGTGTGTGGCTGTAAAACAAAAAAACAAAAAAAAAATTGTGCTATTCGAGATTTAAACTTGGAACTTGGATTCAAATGAACACCCATTACCACTACATCAAATTAAGGCATAGCTTCTATCAAAAGTATCCAACTTTAAATATATATCCTTTAAATATGAATATCATTTTTATAAATATTTATATTTTGTGCTTCACTAGAATCCTCTAAAACTAAACAATACTATGTCTTTGTTTTAAATTATTATAAAAATTGTGACACAATTCCTTCACATTTTGTGCATGTGAAGAACTTTCATCATAGATTGAATAAGATGAAGAGCTAATTATTACTCCACCTTATTATATAATATATTTTTATGAAATTTCTTTAAGACTAAACAATACTATATATTTTTATCTTACAAAATTAGATTTGTTATTTGAAATTGTGACATAATATTCCTTCACGTTTTCTGCATGTGAAGAACTTTCATTATGATCTTGAATAAGATGAAGTGGTGATTATTGCTCCACCTTATATAATTAAATATCCCTACTTTATTTCAAACTTAGACCAAAGTAAATGAAGAAATAATAAAATTGAAAGAATTATAATTATAATATTTTGTTTATTATTATTATTATTTTGTTTATTATTATTATTATTATTATTTTGTTTATTATTATTATTATTTTGTTTATTATCATCATCATCATCATCATCATTGCTTGATTTATGTCTGGACATATAAAAACGTGTCATTTTTTGTAAGAAAAAACATTTTTATTGGCCTACTAGAATTAGACGGAACATGCATTACTTGCTTTTCATGAATTAAGTTTAGAGACATAAGAAATTGAATTAAGCTTCATATATTTGAAAATTGAGGCTATGATAATGTCTATGCTGAAAATTGTGAAATCATCTAATTAAAACGTTTAAATAGTTAAAGAGGACACATTTTTATTTACTTGATTAAATCCTCCAGTATATTTTCTCACATATGGGGTCTAATTCTTGCTCTCTTTTTTTTTAATGAATGATGATGAAATTTGAAGTCATGATCTCTATATGTTCTAATACCATATTCTAATCTAGAAATATGGAGAAACTCTTGGTAGAGTGAACTTCCCGATCAATTGGGTCATGTAACGGTGAATTTAAATTTATCGATGCTGTGTATATGACTCAATAGAGGAAAACACACACTAGCTAGCTACCAAGAGTTTCCTCATTGTCAAACCTGGACACCAAGATTCTAGTGGAGTGATAAGTATGCGTTCATCCTTAATCAAATGTTTCAGTTTCAAGTTTGGAGCATGAAGTTACACAAAGGCAAAGCTAAGATTCTAATACTATGGGTTTCTGATTTTTACAATCACTAAAAATCACAATTTCAGTGATAATATCTAAGTTCCAAATTTAATGTTTGTGTATATTAATGAACTTATTGACACAAATACACTATTTGAGCAAAATCTATTGAGTTGATAGACCGAATCTTCATGCGGACTACTAGCTCCGCCCCTATAATCACATTTGCTAGGGAACGTTTGCGCTTTAAATTTAGTCAGGTCTCAATAAGAATATCAAACACCGGATGAAAATCTAAAAAACTTTTTTAAAAAAATTGTAATAATCGAGCTAGCTTTAATTTCTAATATCAAATGGTTATGAATAAAAAGAAAAAAAAGAAAAAACCATTATAAATGTTTGTCACTTATTTGTTATTAAGGTATCTCGATCTTTTGATTTTTATACCTAAACTATGAGTAATGTAAGTTTTCTACTTGAATTATTAAACAAAGAGTAGGTGCCCGGGTGTGGTTCCCTTCTTTTGTGTCGTCATCCACGCGGTGCAACTCATAATAGTCAAACCAGTAAATTTCAAATATTGAATAGTTAGGAAAACCCCCTATAAATCTCCCACTTCATTGCTTCAATCAACTCAACCAATTAATCCATCTCCACACAAACATGAAGAAACTTCCCTTCTTTCTTCTCATTTTGCTACTTATAATAATTTGTGTTCACTCCCAAGTAACCCCTCCTACCCCAGCCACAGCCCCCCTCCCACCCACACCCCCACTCCCATCAATGATGAGGTATGTGCTTCAATGGCCACCAACTCTTTGCATGACACTTGAATATGGAAGGTGCAAAGAACCAATTCCTGAAAATAAATTCCTGCTCCATGGCCTTTGGCCAGCGGATGAAAATGGAAATGTCATGGGAGGCACCCCTAAACCACCTGACCAAAAATGGAATGCAACTCTGGTATATATATATATATATATATATATTCTTATACATAGCGTTTAAGTTTTATGCACTGACGATATTATATAAAACAAAAATATTCATAAAATGTTTTCTTGTATACTGCATCTAAAAATAAATTAAAATTAGCTATAAAATTCATCGCTAGATAGCTCGTGTCTAACAAGATTTTTTGATAGGCTTAATAGATAGATAGTTATATAAACTTGTCTTTAATTGACAACTAATTAAACACTTCAACTTTGAAAATGCACATCTAGACAACTTAACTCGTCTCCATTGTGTCTCATGGTGTATCTGATGTTGACATGCCATATAAATTTTGGAGATGTTTAAATGATCATTTTGTAAGTACCATGTTCATCCGAATGTTCATCTGACACAATGAGACGAGTTAAGTTATCTAAATATGCATTCATAAAGATATATTCCTTATATAAAGTTCATTTATTTTAAGTATAGTTTTGGAACATTGCAAAGTCCACTACGTACTAGCAAATTAGTAGTGGTCTTTCCATATTTTTAGGCACCTAACATTTTTCAGTGAAAAATCAATGATATTTTAATTAGTAGTAGTCTTTCCATATTTCTTAAACACTATACCCAGACAAATTACATCAGATATAAATTGAGAAGGAGAGAATAATTGATTTGCTTGTACTCATTTCATTAGGGGTGTACATGGTCGGGTTGGTTTGGGTTTTTCAAATATCAGACCAAACTATTTGTGTTGGATTTTTAAATTTATAAACCAAACCAAATCAATAAAACTCAGGTTTTTCAACCTCGGGTTTTTTCTGATTTTTTTGGGTTTTTCGAATTTTCGGATTTTTTTGATAAAGTATTCATACAAACATATAATTTACGTGTACTTCAAATATTTCTTTAGTCCTACCAAAATACAATTATCTAAGGCGTTTCTTAAGAAAATAACACAAAGTATGATATGATTAATGACATTAAAATATCCAACAAAAATAATAATAATGAAATCGCGTAAAGCAAATATTGCAAATTAATAAGTCATAATGAAAATGATCATAATTTAAAAGTACTAAATTATGCTAAAATATGTTTAATAAGTATTAGTTACATGACTAAATATTAAAGGAAATTAAAATTAAATTATGTATTTTAATTTTCTAAACCAATGTAAAACTAAAGAACAAATATTCAATATTATTGTCATTCTTAGTGTTGAATTGATTTTCTTTTTGCATTAGTATTAGTTTGATTTTGATTTAAGCTTTATTATAATTACCAACATCTATGGATTATAATCTTTGTTATACCATTTAGAATTCTAAGTTTCAAACTTGAAATAATATATTAAAAATTAAAAACTATGAAAAAGTATAAGAAATATTTAAAAATTATATCAAAGTAAATATTTTTATGTATAAAATAAAATTTTAAAATTATATATATAATGTCGGGTTGGTTTGGTCTCGGGTTGAATTATTTTAGGTAAAATCAAACCAACCCAAATATAATCGGGTTTTTTTTTCAATACCAAACCAAGTCAAACCAAATCACTACTCGGGTTTTTTTCGGTTTGACTTGGTTTGCGATTTGGTTCGATTCGATTTTGTACATCCCTACATTATATTATTAGTTTACTTTTGTGTGTTTGAGCAATATTATGTAATAACTGACTTAATTGTGTAAATATATTTTTTCCTGATCGATCGCACGATAGGTCAAACCATTGGAAGTTTACCTTGTACCCTTCTGGAGATCACTTAAAGAAAACTTCAACAATATGGGGTTATATAAGCATGAGTTTAAAAGGCATGGAATATGGGCACAAACAGGTGTAAAAGAATACTTCAAAACAGCAATAAGGATCAACAACATCTCTTTTGTAAAGATGAACTTGTACAATTACTTGGAAACAAGTAATTTTATTGCCTCTGATACTTCGGGTTATACTGAAAATGATATTGTTGATGCTATTCAAAAAGTATTTGCCTCGCCTACTCCTCTGTCGCCAGCACCTGCACCACCACATGACCCCTTTCTCTCACCAGCCCCAGCGCCATCACATGACCCCTTCAATATTTACCTCTCTTGTACTTCGATTAACGCAAAACTTTACTTGAATGAGATTACCCTTTGCACTTATCCCAATGGGACTAGATTTATTTCATGCCCTCATCAAATACCTGATCCTCTAAGACGCTGCGATGGAGCTAATATTATGTTACCTCTTGCAAGAGCTCAACCGTAAGAATTTAATTCTCTACAAATTAAATTTACTCACATTCGATATTGAATTACTCAATTTAATTCCCCAATCGTTTGATTGGAAAATTTAAACATGTCATACATGTACATTTATTTATGATTAAGTAATATGTATATGCATTATTATTACTTAATTATTATTTAGTGACACATATTATCATTGATGTTTCTTTTATTCATTTCTTTGTAGGCCGATTTCACCACCACCTCCGAAGAGATTTCAGGAAGAAGAATATGGGACATATCCAATGTTTGAACGTTCATGGGCAAAATATATATTCAACGGTTGGATTTAATGTTTCAATTTTTTTAAAAATAAATAAGAAAAGAGAATGGAATATGCTGTAGCTGATGATGTGTAAGCATATATAATGCGCACTCACCAAGTAAAATTATAACTTATTACCTTGAATAAAAGTTTTATTCTATTCTCTCTTTAATATTGATTATTTCCAACGTATTCAAATCAAAATTTAGCACAATATTCATGTTTGTTATTTTTTTTTTTGAATTGGGTCAATCACGTTCACTAGAAGACGATAATAGAATAATTTTATTGATAAAAAATGAATATACATTTTATTGCGATCTCTATTGATGTCTTATAGTGGGGTAGACATGACCATTTAAACAAAAATGAAAATAATGTGCGGAAACCACTTGAAAGAAGTTTATTTACGATGAAGTCAAAATTTGAAGATTATGTGTTTTAAATATATTATCAAACTCATCAACATCATGATCAATGATTTTGCGATTATATATATAAATAAATTTTCTAATACAAATAAAAGATATAAACAAAATTTGTTACTCTCCCTCCTGCTTAGATCCTATATTTGCGCCAAATCATATTAATATACTATAATTAGGTAATAAATTTATTAAGAGGGAAGTATCTAGCTATTATCAAGTAACATTAATAAATGAATAAAGTTGCATGTAAAATTTAATATTATGAACTCATTAATATGATATAAACATGATATATACTGTGGCTCTGAAGGTTTATTATTATTTTTTACCTTATATCATTATAATAAAGACGAGGTTTATCAGTAATAAATATGCATATTAACAAAGATTTTTTAGTCTTTATTGACATTAGTTAGTCATTAGATCAAAAATAGGGAAAATACATCATTACCCCATTAAACTAAGACCTGTTTTTTAAAAAGACACCTGAACTTTGCGGGGGTCCTATTACCCCCTCTTCTTATGTAGAATGAATTTATTGTCCCATTACGTGCCTATGTGGCATGTAGAGTGTAGTTCACTCTCTGATAGCGAGTGAGCTGAGTCAAAACGTAAATATATATTTATTTAAGTATTTATTTAATTAGAAATGTTATTTTTTTTCTTTTATTTATTTTATTGTACTTTCTCCATTTTTATTTTTATTTTGCTATCTTCTTCCCCAAAACTCAAAAGAATCAACTATCTCATCTCTATCTTCTTCAACTTAGAAAACCCATTTACTTCACTCGTTTTTTTTTTCCTTGTCTTCTTGCTTCTCTTTGTTCCCTTATCTTCTTTTGTCCCTTATTTTTTCAAAAATAATAATAATT
>JAJOOD010072002.1:0-18110 GCA_029582525.1 Solanum tacnaense
TCATGAATGACACCATAATATTCAATAGTTTGGCCAGTACCATCAACATCACCTTGTATGTAGACACCACTATGATTTGTTTTCTTGTTCCTAGAAAATTCTTTAGTTTGAAACTTAAAACCATTGACACAATACTTATTCATTGTCAGTACTTGAGATTCAGGTCCAAGTGCTACTTCTTTTACAAATTGCAAATGTTGGACACTTGAGTATTCAACGTAAACCTACGTGATTGTTATTTCAAGTAATATAATTTAGTATAACATGAATATATTATTAAATACTTAGTGATTGCACACTTACATAGTTCCTCAGCTATTTGGAAAATTCTGTATAGATGGCTTCATTACCCCATGTGTTTACGAACAAGCTGATAATTTTACATTCAAGTATTTCGTTAGTTAATGAACACTTATTAGTATGTAATTTGATAACATATTTTTAACACTTACTTGACATATGGTTGAATCTCTGGACAATTAAGCAAAATATGTGTCACAGCTGATTGCATTTCCATATTAGTGAAGCCTCGCTTTCCACGCTTTTTAGATCCTCGACCATTTTGATTAAAAATTAATATCGGTGGAAATAAAGGATCAATATCGCCTTCATCATTGCGATTGGGCCTGTTTTTCCTACATGACACATCATCACAAAAGTAATAAAAATAAAAATCACTAGTTTCTCTCCCAATATGACCTTGAACAACTGATCCTTCGATCTTTCCCCTTTGCTTAATTGTTTGCTTAGAAATGCCAATTTTTCTACATGTATATATGTATATATATGTTAATAAAAGACTTGGTGAATATATATAACTTAGTGAATATTTCAAATGGATACATCCATCTTGTTTGAACCGGACCTTCGAGGCGGGCCTCCTGTACAAGGTGAATTGGAAGATGCTTCATCACATCAAAGAAACCACGTGGAAATATCTTCTCCAACTTAGTAGTAATAACAAGAATATTTTCCTCCATCCTATCTAAACTACTCTCCAACAACTTTCCAAAACACAAATCTTTAAAGAAAAGACTTATCTCTGTGATTGGTTTCCATATCCTTTCGAGTAGATGGCTAAAAGCGATAGGAATTTAAGTTTTCATGAACACATGACAATCATGACTTTTCATACCTATCAATTTTCCTTCATTCATATCTTCCCGCTTTCCTAAATTCGAAGCATAGCCCTCCGGCATCCTCAAATTTTTAACCCACTCACAAATATCACGTTTCTCATCCAATGTGAATGAAAAGCTAGCTTTGGGCTTAACTATTTTACCATTTTGTAATTTCTGCAGCCATAACTCTTTTCTCCTGCAATATTCCTTTATGTCCATTCTAGCTTTTGGATTGTGTTTTGTCTTACCCTTAACATCCATCACTGTGTTAAACAAATTGTCAAAATATTTTTTTCAATGTGCATCACCTCAAGATTATGTCGTAGCAGATTGTCCTTCCAATACGGCAACTCCCAAAATATGCTTTGTTTGGTCCAATTATGTTCAACACCATATCCAGGAAGTCTAGAAGGTGAACCTTCTGTAACTTTAGGTAATTGAGAAACTATCCCTCAAATTTGATGCCCTGTGAGTAATGGAAATGGGGGGTCACTTTCAATCTTATTTTTCCTAAATGCATTTTTCATCTTTCTAAACTCATGGTCCATTGGCAAGAACTGGCGATGACAATCAAACCATGTATTTTTTCTGCCATACTTTAAAGTGAATGCCTTACTATTTTCCATGCAATACGAACATGCTATCTTTCCAGCTGTCATCCAACCAAACAATATCCCATATGCATGAAAATCATAAATAGTCCACACTAAAGAAGCACACATAACAAAATTCTGCTTAGTTGATATATCAAAAGTCAAAACGCCTTCAAACCACAATTGTTTGAGCTCATCTATCAATGGTTGTAGATGTCTATCAATCAAACTTTTTGGATTACGGGTACGTGGAAAAACGAAACTTAGAAAGATGTAGGGACTGGTCATGCACATTTCAGGAGGAAGATTATACGGAGTAAGAAATACCGGCCAACATGAATTAGGCGAAGCAGTATTAGAGAATGGTGTGAAGTCATCTGAACGCAACCCCAATCTAACATTTCCTATTTCACTAGCAAAATCAGGATATACATTATCAAAATGCTTCCATGTTTCACCATCAGATGGATGAGACAAGACACCCAACGACCTTCTATATTCACGATGACATCTCATATGTGGGGCAGACCTCATTGATGTATACAACCTCTTTAACCTAGGAATAAGAGGTAGATAATGCATCGCCTTAACTAGACCATATTTCCAGTCGGAGTCCTCTTATAACGAGCATGTCCACAAAACTTACAATTTTCTAATTCACTATCAGTCTTGTAAAACAACATGCAGCCATTAACACAACAATGAATTCTATCATACGTCAATCCTAACTTGGAAACCAAACGCTTTGCCTGATAGAAGTTCTTAGGTATGTTAAACTCCAGATTAACTAGTTCACCCAAAAGATCAACCATTGAGTTAATAGCCGCATTAGGAACATTCCAATCCGATTTAATATTCATTAATATAACCGCAACTGACAAGGAAGAATGCGGACTCCCTTCACATAGTGCACGACTAGACTCTTCTAATTGATCATAGAAGCATCTTGCTTCTTCATTAGGAGCTTCATCAAAATATTGTTCAGGTTCCATCCTACCTTGAACCCCGAAAGCATCATTGATCATTTCATGAACCCTATCATGTTCAACCATAATTTGGCCATGTGGTGCAAGCATATTATATTCATCCACAGGCATCGAATAATAAAACATGCCATTCAATCCATCTCTTTCTCCATGATCAATCCATACAAAATATCTAGGCTTAAATCCATTATGGTACAAATGAACTATGATTGTATCTAGTTTAAAAAAATTTAAGCACCTACATGCACTACAAGGACACCTAACCAATCCATTATTTTTGAAAATGTCAAGTGTCATTGTATGTTCAATAAAATCTCTAACACCGCCAATAAACTCATGTTTCAAACCAACACCAGTTTCATAATGCATATTTTACATCCACAAATGATGATCCATCTACAAAAATATAGTTATTTAATTATCTTATAAATTAAATTTAATAATAATTTTAATACATTAATTAATTGTTAATATATATTTATAATAATTACTTAATAATTATATTTATTATTACTTATATATATATATATATATATATAGATAAATATATATAATTAATTAGTTCATAAATACTACATTTCAAGATATACAAAGTGCAAGCTTAATTAATTCATAAATTTTAATTAAGTTTAAGATTTCAAATAATTAATTATATTAATTCTAATTAAATTCAAGTTATTATAAATTAAGCTCAAAGTTTTAATTAAGTTCAAATATATTAAGGTCAATAAGATTTTAAGTGGTTAATTCAAAGTTCAAATTAAGTTCAAAGTTCTAATTTATTAACTTCAAATTAAGTTCAAGTTCTAATTAAGTTTAATTATTAATTTCTAATTAATTAAGGTCATCAAGAATTAGTTATATTCAAGTTCAAGTTCTAATTAAATTCAAGTTCATATAAAAGTTATTAGTTATATATAAACTTCAAGTTCTAAGTTCAATTAGTTCAAGTTCTAAATTCAAGTTAATTCATATCTAATTTCTAAACTTAATTATATATAAACTTCTAATCCATAAATTGCTTATACTCAAGTTCAAGTTAATATTAAAGTTCTAAAATTAGTTAAATATAAACTTCAAATCCAAGAATTAGTTATATATATATTCAAGTTTTAATAAGTTCAAGTTTTCAATTCAAGTTCATATCTAATTTCTAAACTTAATTATATATTCAAGCTAATTAGTTCCAAGTTCAATTCAAGTTCATACTACTTAGTTATACATTCAAACATTCATCCTATATATTCATGATATTCAAACTTCATCAATACTAACTTCTAACTTCAAATTAATAATTTACTAACTAACAATCATCAAAATTACAAAAATCCCAATTCACAATCAAATTAAAGATTTTCAAATTCAAACTAGTACTTAAATAAATAAAAAACCTAATTCATTTGTAAACAAACACAATCAATCATTCAATAAAACACAAAAATTAACAAAATCAAACAATATACCACAAATTGAAAAAATTAAAAACTAATTTTATCAAACCCTAACCTTAAATTAATGGAGAAAGAGACAATGGAGAGGGAGGGCAACAGCAGCAGCAGCGGCGTCGGCGGCGGCAGTAGAAGCGGCGGCATCGGGGTCGGCGGTGATTTTAGAGAGAAGGAAGAGAAGAAAAATGGGGAAAATCGCGTCTGGTATATGCAGATATTTTAAAGAAACCGACGGACAACGTCTCTTTGTCCGTCATTTTTTAAAAATGGTTGACCAATATTTTGACAAAAAAGTGACGAACTCAAAGACATTGTCCGTCGCTTTCTTAAAATATTTGACCATATATTTTGACCAAGAAGCGATGGACATACAGATGTTGTCTGTCACTTCTTTAAAAAATAATTAAACAATTAAAATTAATAAAAAGCGACGGACGGCATGGCTTTTTTTAAATTTATAAATAATTATTTATAATAAAAAGCGACGGACTGGTCGCTACCTATATAAAATAATTAATTATTGATTATATATATATTTGGCGTAAAAATCCGCAAAAAAAGCGACGGACTAAGGGATGCCATCCGCCGCTTTTTGTAAAATAATTTAAAAAATAATTATTTTAATTTAAAAGCGACGGACGGTGTGTCAATTGGCGTCGCTTTTTGGAGCGACACCATCCGTCAATTTTTGGCAGCTTTTTAGTAGTGGGAGGTTGAGAACAACGCAAAGTCATCAGAACTCCTATACAGATGTTACGAGAAGAGGCTTAGAGTTTGAAGTAGATGATTGAGTATATTAGAAGGTTTCACCCATGAAGGGAGTTATGAGATTTGGTAAGAAGGAGAAACTTAGTCCCTGGTATATTGGTCCTTACAGAAAATCTAAGAGGATCGATAACGTGGCTTATGAGTTGGAGCTACCGCAAGAGTTAGCAGCGGTTCATCCAGTATTTCACATTTCTATGTTGAAGAAGTGTATGGGCGATCATTCACTTATCATACCTACTGAAGATATTGATATTAAGGATGGTTTATCTTATGAGGAGATTCCCGTTCAGATTCTAGATCATCAGGTTCGCAAGTTGAGAACCAAGGAGGTAGCATCAGTCAAGGTTCTGTGGAGGAATCAGTTTGTTGAGGAAGCTACATGGGAAGCTGAGGAGGATATGAAAAAGAGATATCCACATCTCTTTGAGTGTGGAGAAATTCCAAATTAAGGTACTAATCATTTTCTTGGAATTTATTTTAAGTTGAAATGTTGTGTAATATATTGCTTATTGGGTGTTTGAGCTGAATGTTAGATGTTACACCCTTAGTCTACTTAGAGTAATCTCATTCGAGGACGAATTTTCCGAAGGGGGATATATTGTAACACCTCGGTATTTGAAATAACTAGAAATACAAAGAACTATTTTGGAAAGAGTAAAAATTGGAATTTTTGGCAAGTTATGCTAAGTATGAGTTTAGGGTCAACTTCAAATGACCATAACTTTCAGTAAGGGATGAGTTAGGTGGCCCATAAGATATCAAATGAAAGGTCTTGGAATCCTCTTTCCAACGCCACAAAGTTTGCTGATTTTTGACCTCGTATGAGGGAGATATACCCATTTGAAGTAAGGTTGTCCAGTTTAGGAAAGTTACCCAAAAATATGAGGGGTATTTCGCTCTTTTCCTTACCCCATTATATTTAAGCATTTTTAGTAAATAATTAGGGGTCTAAACTGATTTGGTTCAATTTTCACAATCCTAATTTACGCTAGGATTTTAGAAAAGAGTTCCAGAATAGAGAAAAGGAGAAAAGTCAAGCGTTCATCGAGTTCTTGAGAGTTTTGGTTGCAAATTTCGCCATGGGTTTGATCAGTAAGAGGTATGTGAGTTTATCATAGTGTTGGGTTCGTTCACCCACAAGCCAATCATGTTATTTTTAGTGAAGTTTCGTTCTTGAAGTTGAAGAATTTGAGTTCTTGATTGTTTCTTGAAAGTATTGTTTTCGTTCTTGAATTAGGATGGATTGGATGAGTTCTTAAGATAAAGTTAGTCAATTGAGGGTGGTATGGAGTAGATTGTCGTGTACATAAGTTGAGTAATCGAATCTACGTGATCTAGAAAGAAACCATTTGATTCTAGGCGATTTAGGGTCAAAAAGCAAGTAAGAAAATATCGGGGAGAAAATAAAGTACTAGGTCCACATCGCGGACCTGTTCCTCAGAAGTGAAACTTTCCTCTCCGTGTCTCGGAGATAACACGTACTCCATTGTTTCAAAACTTTTTCGCGACCAAATATAGCAAATCATCTCCGAGTCGTGGACTTGCTCCCAGACAGTGTTTTTCAACTATTTTTCATGATTAACTATCTGAAACTCATTTAATAATCACGCCATCCTTTCTATCATAAATCTTAACCTTGAATTCATAATTCTAATTCAAGGTAGAGTTAAGAGTTAAGTTTAGAGAGTTCTTCGAGTCTTTTCAAAAAGTCTTTCACAATCATTTTAAACTTATATTAAGACTTAAGCATTGAGTTTGAGGAAGAGTATAGCTGAGTTCATGTTCTATAAAATGATATATGGGAACTAAGTATTCTCAAGAGTAAATTTTTTCACATTTAAGATGAGGGGAAACATCGATTTCCAAAAAAGTTTTCATGAGTAGTTTTAGTACCATCAGTTTTAAGAGAAAGATTTTTTGAGTAATAATTTCAAACCACAGAGAGAGTTATGTTTTTAAACATATGAGCTAGTTACATTTTAGGAGTAGTATTGAGCACCGATATGAGACGAGTTCAGATAACTCAAAGTCTCCATAAACCATGTAACCAACGTGGATAGAAAGGGTCATACTTTTTAGATGATTCCTTAGTTATTTTTAGCATAGACTAGTGGATCCACTTAGTAGTAGGTTCTATACCCCGACAAAGTATAGGACAGATCTGGCAGCGTGGGCTAGACTCTGCATCATCACATAGCTCATAGTGATGGTTATCGGTTAGAGAATCTCCCACTGAGTTACTTGTATTTTTTATATACAAAACTGAGTTATTATTGTATTTTTCAATACATTGAGTTTCTATCTACTATTTTAAAAGACTTTCTTTATATTGAATCTTTATCACTGCTTTATATTGAAATGAGTTGCGTTGAGTTGAAACGAGGTTAGTGTTTCTCTAGTTCTATTTCAAGCTTATGTATTGTTTTATAATTCCCCTCGCATGCTCGTACATTCAATGTATTGACGCCATTTGGCTTGCATCATTTTATGAAGTAGATACAGGTAATCAGGATCTGCATCCAGCGCTTCATTGATCCGGTCGAGTTCTAGAGTTATTTGGTAAGCCTCTTTCCTTCCGGAGGATCCCTTTATTATGTTTTATCTTTTCAGTTTTGTTAGGATAATCAGGGGTCTTGTCCCATCATCCCTCATAGTATTAGACGGTTCATAGATAGAGAGATAGACGCTAGTTCATGAGTCTTTTCATTTTCATTCGTTTATGTTGAGACTTGAGTTGGCACTTTGTATAGTTGAATGTTTATTTCTAAAATATTATAAGTTATCAATTGAGTTATAGTTTACTTTTTTTAAGTGCTTTTATTATGAGTAAGTCCTCCGCTAAGAATTAAGTCAGGCCAAGGGTTCGCTTGGGGTCAACAATGGTTCTTGAGTGCCGGCCACGTCCAATGTGTAGGCTCGGGGGGTGACAGAAAAGGAAAGAAAGAATAGTTATTATGTTTTTACTTCTATCTTGTATCTCTTTATTTCATATAGAATGGAAGGTTTTATAAGCCTTCAATCTTGGAGTAGTATACTTGCTACAGTAATCTACTTGGCCTCTAAGATGAGTGGCCCCATTCACATCCAATTCTTTATTATACAACACTCCCCATTAGATATTCATGTAAAAGAAAAATTATAGTAAAAGAACAAATATGTATGGTTATAATTAAGACGCCTTGCTTGTTGCCTCATTACAAACTGCTTGAAGGAAGATAGGTAGGGCTACTTGTAAGCTGCTTATAAGAACCTGCTTGTGTAAGCCGCTTAAAGGAACTTGCTTTCAGAGCTACTTGTAAGTTGTATTCTTGATTTCAAGCTTATTCAGGAAACTGTGTAATCAGCATCACAATATGATGTATTTACTATTCATTGGATTTCTTCCATAGATAATTTACCTCGTTAAAACCTTACTAGGAAAAACCCAATGGAAAAAATTCTAGTGAAGAAAAAAGAGTACACATATCTTGTAAGTTGTAATACGCATAGGTAGCTGCCTCATTAAAAACCTTACCAGGAAAATTCAGTGGGACAAAACTTCGGCTAAGGAAAAAAGAGTGTAACACGTATTATACTCCCCTGATTAAAACAACACTTAACAACTCGAAGATGATGCATTCCAATCTTATATCTCGACTTCTCAAAGGTTGAAGTTGATAATGCCTTGGTGAATACGAAGTGTTGAACATCGGCTACATCCTTCTTTTAAAGATCAAGAATAAGAAGAAGAACTAGAATATATTTTGTTCAGTATTCTTTTATGTATCCTCTTTTTTGTTGACCTAGACATGCATCAATGTCTTCATATAATGTTGTTGGAATATATCTTTTCAAACAAAGATCACATATTTTCTGGATATCTTTATTGGTCTCAACCAAATATATTTTTGACAATCACTCAATTCGAGATCTTGTTGACGTAGAGAAGTTGCTCGTTCGATTTATTAGCAGCTACAATCGAGCACTGACGAACAATTTCAATAAAATTGATTGTCTTGTGGAATGACTTGATATGACAGTATTTCCAAATGAAAATATATAACTTTCGTGAGATCAAACTTCATAATTTCCTGCAATTTCATGATCAATAAACCTTGACACAATTGATCAAAATAAATAATTTATATCGATATTTGATCACTCTAATATCTCCACTAATAAGAGTTATGCTATATTTTACATGCTTACTAATAAAATTATTTATCATGAATAATAATAATAGCAGGATACATAAGTGCACCAATTACACTATGAGATGGTACTTTATAACCACTTTAATGAGATCGAAATTAATCTTTATGTTATACAATCTTAGAACCATTGGGGTACTATTCAATGGAATCACTTTATAACCTTTTAAATCCTTCAGAGATTTTCATATAATATTTACTGTCTAGCTATGATAATCATTCATCATGCATATTCAAGTTTTTCATATATTGTCAGACTGAAAGAAACCTCATTGCATCCACCTTGGGAGTATACATCTCCATACAATAATGTGAGGACTTTTGCAAAAAATCTTTATTTTTCAATGCACAAGCCGTATTTTATATTTTACGATTTTACTTATCGCACAATAATTCATTTGTACCCCACTGACATTATATCTTAGTATATGGACAAAGTAAGTCGAAAAAATCACTTTTCCAAGTGAATAAAAATATACTTGAATTGTATTTTATTTGGCCAATCATTTATCTGTAAACTCTCGACAGATTTAATATCAAGATCATCATCACCATTTATAATTTTGAGCACTACATTATATTCATGATATCGTCGACAATTATTTGATATCGACTCTAATGTGACATAACTTGTTGAGTTCTCTTTGTTTTTTCATTATTTTCAGGTAGCTGAACTTTTGCCAAGGTTTTTATGAAGTGTTATGTCATGGTGCTCTTTCTAAAGCACTTGCCTCATTATTATTACCATCTTGATCAATTGCTCATTTTCTTCTTCAAGAAGTTTTATCTTTCGAATCGATTAATCTATCACGCTTCAGGTGTGCCATAAATTATGTTCTTCTAGGACTTTTCATTGGAGCATTCATAACTAGATTATAAAATAGGATCAGCAAATGCGTCTGACAATTGACTTAAATTATCTCTTAAATGAGGATCATACCAATGATAATTCATTATGTATAGCTTATTTTTCAGTTGTTTATCACCCAACATTATTTGGGGATTCATCTTTGTGCATTGCGTAATGGTGGAACAATGGAATTATATACCGCACATTTAAATTTCTAGATGAGAATTATTTTGGTTCCTGATCCTGAACCAATTGTGATAGGGGAACCTTGTTGACTTGATATGTATAAGTGTTGCTATACTCTAAATAACACATCTCATAACAAATTTCTTTTGAGAGTTTTGTTCTCATACCAATGGTTTAGTTATAATTGGAGGCATATAGTTTATGCTTAAATCACTGGGATATAACCAACATTATCAATATAATTTTATAATATGAAATGTGCTCTTGATTTAACAATTCGAGCAAACAACCTTTGCAAAAATCAAATTGCAAGTTGATAATAAAGCACATGTGACCATAACATAGATTCATCTATATAATAGTAAATGGTCCACGTGACAGGTGAACGAGCCCATATCCACCTTTTTATATATTTCAAAATTTTGGAAGATACAATCTCAACCTTAGTTGGTACAATGATAATTTTATCATGAGAACAAACAACGCAAGAGAATTCTTGAACAATTTATTATTTCTTCAATATACATAACCACATGAATTCTCATTTATTTTCGTATCGTATTTGAACCGGGATGGTCATCAATCGGTCATACCAACTGATATTTATTTCAATAAACTTCTAGTTTATTTTGCATGTGATTTCATCATCATGTCCATATTTAGTTACCACAAACAATATGAAAAATGGGTAATATTTCACATAAATATTTATAACCCACTTTGATTATATGAAGATCTTAAATCCTTTCATATTTTATAGTCTTAATATAATTTTTTTTTACTATTTCTTTGAAACTTAAAAAGTTTCTTTCGAGACTTACTAAAATTTCAATATCATGAGAAATTTTATTTCTTTGGGTAGTAGCACATTAGCTCACAAAGCTCACAATTAACATTGAATACTATCACAGATTTCATAACATTGTTTGTGTGGTGAACATCTCTTTCAAGGAGAAATTTATATCATTATTGTCATGGTCAAAATCATTACAAGTAAAACTTGTTTCTTGATTTACTTTTGTCATTAATATCTTCTACCTTTTGTTTAATACATGGCAAAATATGTTTGACGTACAAAGATACATAATCAATAACAAATTTTTGTGGTCAAGAATTATTTCTTCTTTTGCCATTTTGATAGTTCATAATAAAACGTACTACAATATTTGTGATGTACTAAAAGTACTTGACCAATGACCATTTATACCAACATAAAATTTCTTTATTTCTCTCTAGCCTCCCATAGGGGTGAGTGTGATATTTATTAAATCATACATGAGTATGTCCTTATTTATAATTTTCATCATCTCTTGACACGTTCATTTCCAAGAATGGTCCACTTTTCATGATACTTACCACAAGTCACATTCTCTTCAAGGAATTGACCATAATCATATATACATGTGCTTCATAATAATTCCTTTCATTAGAAGTTCATTTTCATGCTTTAAAATTTATCATATTCATATGACATACCCCGACATCACTTTTGGAAGTCAAATGTATCACCACTCTTTCATCCTTTTCTCTGATGGAGAATTTATAAGCTTATCAAATTATTAGGTCTCGTAACAAACATATTGTTTCTAATGACCTTTCATACCATTTTGATGACAAAAATTACCTTCATATTTTGAAGGACTATTTGGAAAAATTACACTGTTCTTCATTTTTATGACAATGATGACTATTATTATTTTGTCTTTTGTCACACCCACATTCATTATACAATCTCAATAGTCATCTTTTAGACTTATCATGTACTGCTACCACATTTATTTTTGAGAATGGAGTAAAATCATGTGTTTCATAATTTTCATCAAGAGCACATTAGTTTGGTCAGTCATCATTATGTTATCACGATGGTGTATTAGGGCTTAAATCCAACATCTTATCCTCTTGATTTGATGAAACTTGAATTCATCATTTTACCCTTACCCAATGAGGTAATAAGCCAAGGTGTTACATGACTCACTCATAAGCCTTTAAAAGAATATTGTGTTCACTTATAGAAACAAAATAAATTTGCTTCTTCGTACTTCAATTCTCTTCTGAAACAAAATTGTTAGAATTACACAAATCAAAGTCTAAAATTGTTGGGGTAAAACAAATTAATGTATTCAATCTTTATATAACACATGTGAGACAATGAGTCATATAGAAAACATTCAATGTAAAAGTCGAAACAAGAGGCTTAAAATGATTTCTTCATATTCTAGTGGAAATAATACAAGACAAATTCTTTTCAAGTTATAGTTTTCCCCTTTTCTTTTTCACAGTCGTACAACTCCTTTACAAAGAGGGAGTGGAGTTGTTTTAATAAAAGAAAATTGTATGAAATAGCAAACTATTAATTCAAATTAAATATTATAGTCATAGTTTATTTTATTTGTAATTCGCAGCAAACATCTCTTTTTTTTCATCTGGTTCGGTATACAATCAGTCATTTTCGATATACAATTACCCATTCGGTATACAAATGTATAAAATACATTTGTGTTTGAATAAAGCGAGAGAAAAGTGTATATATAAATACAAATACATATATTTTCCTCATTTACACTTATAATTATACAAATACAGATCTTATTATACAAATCACAATGTATAAATGAATTTATACAAAACTGAACAATTTGTATAAAATTGGATGTATCTAGCGAATTATACAAATTAAAACTCCATAGCAAACATAAAATTTGTTATGGAGCGCAATTATGCAAACTATAGCTATAACATACAAATATGATTTTTATGTTTGCTATATGTAAAAGTTGTTCTTTTAATAATTGCAACTTTCCTTCAATGACCCACGTAACCTTTATAAGGAAAAAATAATATGAGATTTTTAAAAATGGAGAATATGCAATCAGTTCTCAATAAGACATAAGAATTGAACAATAATACCATTCTTTTTGTAAATTAAGAAGTATTTCCACCAATTTATATGAATCTTATGTGAGACATCTATTAATTGTTGGCAATATAAATATATTGATGATAAAAATTAAATCTTTTATGTGGTTGTAGACAATAAAATTCGCGTCGAGAAAATAATAATCAAGAACGAAAAATTATAGCAACAATCATATTTATTATTTCAAAGTGCGAGTGTTACAATCTCTATGATTCCTCTGAATTCGCCTTTTCAAATATGATTCAAGGGCTTTAAAGCTTGATCTTGAATCTTTGATGAATTTGAACTTTATCTTGATCTTGACTTTTGCTTGAATTCAAAGGCATCGAGCTTGTTCTTGAACCTGATAGTCTTGATCTTGATCGTTCTTCAACTTAAATGCTTGAATTCTTAAACTTGTAGCTTTATGGAGAATTTTATGGCGTTTGTACCACGGATTTTCTCTAGCTTCTTGTTTACAATTCTCTGTCTTCTATTCTGAATTATGAGGACCCCTATTTATAGTTTTAGAATAGAGGAGTTGTGATTGGAACAGGATTCCCTTTGACCAATCAGATTTAAGTGACATGTCATATGGGCTTTATGGGGAGGGCTTGTCATCTTTGACACATGTCATGATCCTATTGGCTTATTTGTTTGACTTGGCATGCCACATCATTTGCCACGTGGCACCAAAAGAATGGGCCTCTAGGATAAGATGACATTGGACTTAGCAAATTGGGCTCATCTATAGCCCAAATCAATTAATTTTGACTTTAATTAAATTCATATTTATTGGACTTGAATAATTAGCTCAATTATATTAATCCATAATATTTATTTGGACTAATATATTCATGAATTTTATATAATTCGAATCATTTTATAAAATTATATTTAATAAATTTTAAATGATTACAAATGCCCCCTGCTTCAAGTCTTGTCAAGATATTTTATTTTTTAAAGACTAGACTTGAAGTAATTAATGAAGATCTTCTTTAATATGTGGAATAATTTTGAGTTGCTGCATGTTTAATGAGAAATTATGATTTTAATTTCTTCATAATACTTGTGTTTCCTTTTTAAAAAGGAGGCCAAATACATGCAAAATAAACCCACGTGGCTGCACCTATATAGCAAGTTGCTTTATGGCTTGATTTTTTTTCATAAAAGGCTCAAGTATATGACTTACTTTTAGTCAATACATGGGCTGCTTTAGTTAACAGTATCACCACCTCAAATAATGAATTCAATTAGTGGTAGGATTATGATCCAATTGAAGCCGTTCTTCTTTTTTTTGGTCTTAATTCCAATAGTAGTAGAATTAAGAAAGCTTCCTAGCCCCACCGACCCTATACAAATAACATTTTTGAATTCTATTAGGAGTCTAATTGGGGTCTTAATTTTTATTCCACTAGGAGTTAAAAACCCCAATTTTTTAAGTCTATAAATAGGCCTCACGTCTCCATATTCTCTGAACACATTCAGAGATCGTGAAATCCCTCTCCACAACAGAGAGATTCTTGTGCTAAGGTATTTTATTTATTTAATTATTTATTTATTTATTTATTTTGTACTCTTTTTTTTTGTGTCTTTCTTTTCAAAGAGCAACAAATATAGAGAGCTTCATCGCACAAGAGTTTGATCTTGAGGTGTGAAGGAATGTGTTCAACGTCCCCGCCTTGAAAAAAAAAATACTACTCTCAAGGCTTTACAAGGTCCCAAATACTTAAGCATAAGGTGTGAAGGGATGTGTTTAACGTCTCTGCCTTGAAGATCACCGACTTGGGGCTTTACTAGAATATTGTGTTTAACGTCCCCGCCTTGAAAAAAATACTACTCTCAAGGCGTTACAAGGTCCCGAATACTTAAACAACTTGAGGCTTTACTAGAATAATGTGTTTAATGTCCCCGCCTTGAAAAAAAATACTACTCCCAAGGCGTTACAAGGTCCCGAATACTTAACCAACTTGAGGCTTTACTAGAATAATGTGTTTAATGTCCCCGCCTTGAAAAAAAATACTACTCTCAGGGCGTTACAAGGTCTCGAATACTTAACCAACTTGAGGTTTTACTTGAATAATGTGTTTAATATCCCCGCCTTGAAAAAAAATATTACTCTCAAGGCGTTACAAGGTCCTGAATACTTAAGCATAAGGTGTGAAGGGATGTGTTTAATGTCCCCGCCTTGAAGATCACTAACTTGAGGCTTTTTCAAGATCCCTAATGCTTAAATTATTCGCCCCTTCTTAACTACCCCTTTTTTTTCAAGTTTTATCTTCTTTCATGCATCATCATAAGTAAATATTAACACTTTTTTTTTTGCAGTTTGAACAATGGTTTTCTTCAAGGATTATACTTGCCCATCTTCTCAATTCAAATATCTCATCGTTGGAACAGAGGGTAGTACAGTGGAGACTAAGTTTTTGGTCCATGATTCTTTTGTTGGTCGTTATGTTGATCCATGGCCACAATTGAGGAACACGCTTCATATGAGAAGTTGGACATCCAAATACGATCACAAATCTAACAAAGCCTCAAAAGCGTGGTATCTTGAGAAACCAAATCCTCAACGTACAAACATCGCGAGCACTCTTTCAAATTTAAGTCGCCACATGATTCTAGAGGAACTACGTTGGGGAGACAACATTGTGCTTGAAGGTGAATATCACTGCATTCCGGGAAATTGGGAATGGACAGAAGATGTCTTAAGCAAAAATGGGCAAAGTCTAAACAATGCTTGTATTTCTGATGCTGTATTTGCTTCTCTTTTTACTTATGATCGGAACTCCAATATTATACAAGCCTTTTGTGAGGCTTGGTGCCCTCAAACAAATACATTACTTACATCTATTGGAGAAACATCCATATCTCTTTGGGACTTGCATATTCTAGGTGGTTTGCCAATTAGCGGAGTCCCTTACGAAGAAGTGATACCTAACTCCACGGAACTTACAGGTTTGGATGACAAGAGGGAAAGATTTCTTCCTCGAACTTGCGAGTGTATGTTTGCTACCTTTCATCATCTTAAAGAGAAAAATAATGGTAATATGAGGGTCTCTTTTAATGAATGGATACAATTTTGGTGCAAGAAAGATAGCAAATATGAGCTAGCTTCCCCAAGGAAAGAGAAGAAATCTCGACATCTATCATCTACTCATAATCCAACAGGTGAGATACCTACTGAGATAAACACATGGTCAAGTAATCAAGAGATGGCATTTCTAAGCTTGGAGCGAAACACCAAAAATATGACTTATCTGACGGCCTTTTTGTCGTCTTGGTTATGTGCCTTTGTATTTCCGTCTGAAGAAGGGAATTTTATTCGACCTGAAACTTTCAAGATAGCAAGCTTAATGGCGAACGGTAAAAGGGTTAGCCTTGCGGTTCCGGTCTTAGCAAGCATATATCATGGCTTAAATAAAATTTCAAATTCTTCACAGTTAGACCATATAAGAGTCTGTTTCCCCATCCACTATGTTTATGGTTGGCTTGCTTATTATCTCAAGACACATTATCCGCTTACTAGTGGACCTTATCTTCCACGAATGGTGGTATATTCTGGGGAAGGCGCTGCAAAGTACTTTGACAAAGATGAGGCAAGAAAGCGTCTCCATCGAGGGGAAAGCATTGTATGGAATGCAACCATGCTTAGTAGGCCTCACCCAACTTATTATATTGATGATGGAAAAGCACCAAGCTAGATTATTTTATGAGCCTTCATTTTAATTATCTTCCATTGAGGAGGAGAGGTTCCTTTGTCATTGAGCCATATAGTCTGCACCGATTTAGTCGCCAATTTGGTTTTCATCAAGATATTCCTGGCTATTTAGAAAATGATACTCGTGCTGAGTCACTTGATGAAGGCCTTAGATATTGGCGCATTTGCATATCACGTGCAACTATGTCTAAAGCGACATTTCCTCCTACGGTAACTTCCGCAAAAAAGCTTTATACTACCCAATATTCATCTTGGTGGGAGAGATCCTATGGAATGGTTCTTGAGGATAATTTGGATGTTATGGTAGAGAAAGCTGGGTCAGAATTTGTTACCCTTTTAGAAGACAAAAGTCAAGATATCGAGAAGACACTTTCAAAAGTCAAGACACCACTTGCTCCCCAACATCAAAGTAAGAAGCTTAACTCCTCTAAGGTATCCAAGAAAGAAGTAGTTCATACTTCTACTGATAAAGAGAAATGTCCCCAATTTCTCTTCTCTAGTAAACGGGCCCTTCAAGAAACAAGCAAAACTAGCAAGGATCGATGTTGGAAAAGGCAAAGGGTTGAACCATCTGGGGCTGAAGTTGTTGATTTAAGAGTCGTAGAAGTTCAGAGTGTCGATAGTCCTTCAAGATCAATGAAAATTCAGAGTGACAAGGTTTACATTTTATTTTATTTTTTGAATAAAATAACTTTGCTAACCCACTTTTTCCATGTGTAGGTTAACGCTGCCGGACATCCACTAAGATCGCCACATGAGATGCCACAAGTTAGCGATGAGTCTACTGCAATATCAAAACCTAAGGCACAATCAATTTCAAATATTGAGCAAGAGCAAAAGACATCATCTACTTCTCGTGGCCAAACTTTAAAAGGGTTGACTCCTAATTCAAATGAGTTTTCCCGAGTTCTTCCAAAGAGTAATGGAGCTATGTCTGTCTTCGAAGGAAAAGGTGTTGTGTTCAACCACAAAAGAAAGTACATCTTTGGTCTTCTTGGGTCTTTGGGAAGAGATTTGTGGAAAACTTTCCAGAACTTCTCTAGACAATATTTTATCTTACAAAGATGATATTTGTGAGATTTTCAAGGAGATGAGTGAGATGAATTTATTAGATCTTTCACCATTGAAGAGCTTGGTAGATTCTCTTTTTGATCATGCTACTTCTTATGATCAAGAACACTCTAATTTTGTTGACAAGGCGCATGAAGATAAGAAGATGGAGTTGATTTCCAATGCCAAAGAGTGTCTCGAATTGTTCAAAGTAGAAGAGGGTGAGAAGGCAAAACATGTTTCTGCTAACAAGAAATCACTAAAGAAGGTTAAGCGGAAGCTAGCAACTTTACAAGGAGAG
>JAJOOD010072004.1:0-38927 GCA_029582525.1 Solanum tacnaense
CTAATAAAACTTCGAAGCGAATAGTAGCTTTTTGCTACGAGTTGAAACTTATTGTAGTAATAGTATCACTTTAGCCACAATAAATTATTTGAAACAAAATATTGTAGCTAAATAAATATTATTGCTTCAAAATATAAAAACGTGTGGCAATAGTTAAATGATATATAGCCACGCCTTTTCTTCTATAATAAAAGTTCGTAGCCAATTAGTAGTTTTTTGGTACGAGTTGAAATTTATTGTGGTAATAGTAGCACTTTAGCCGCAATAAATTATTTGAAACAAAATATTCTAATTAAATAAATCATTTTGCCTCAAGTTACAAAAAAAATGTAGCAATAATTAAATGATATAGTCATAGACTTTTTGCTACAGTAAAATTTCGTAGTTATATATTAATTTTTGCCACGTATTGAAACATGCTATATCAATAGTAATCTTTTAGCCATAAAAGAGTTATTTAAAATAAACTATTATAATTAAATAAATAATTTTGCCCGAGTACTAAAAAGTTGTGGTAATAATGGTCTTCATCGCTATAATTATTTGTCATAACAAAATAATATAACCACAAAATTAATATTTTGATAAATTTCATAGTTAATAATTTTTTTTAATCACGAGTAGAAATGTAGTTATAGCAATACTACTCTAGTGTAATTAGGCGTGTTAATTGTTTGATCCGATTCAATTTTAAAACTCTACTCATATTCAAATATAATTTCAATAAATAAGTGACTATATCTTGTTAATTTGGATTAACTAATTATATCGAATTTAAACATTAATTTCAAGTCTCATTGAAACTTCATCTAGATCAAGTGCTTTTGAAATTGTTGTTTAACTTAAATTTGTTTCATCAAAATAATATTTTTATCAATATAATATAACTAGAAGTGTAGGTCGACCAGATTTGGACATGGATGTCATCGGGTTGCGAGTGTTCCCTCTATCACTGACAGGCGATGCTGCTGTATGGTTCACTGAGCTTCCTTATAACTCAATACATACATGGGACCAACTGACAGATGTGTTCTTAGCAAGATATTATCCAGTGTCCAAGAAGCTCAATCACAAAGATAGGGTCAATAATTTTGTAGCATTACCTGGAGAGTTTGTGAGTAGCTCTTGGGACAAATTCATTGCATTTGTAAGAGGTGTTCCGAATCACCGTATTAATGATGAGTCACTGAAGGAATATTTCTATCGAGGTCAGGATGACAACAATAAAGCAGTGCTTGATACTATTGCTAGAGGATCATATGGTGAGTGCACATATGCGCAGATTGCAGAAAAAATTGGAGAAGATCTCTTGCAACAATAAAGCATGGAGCACTAGGAGGTTAGATACTGGGAGAAACACATTTGCCGTGAGGAGATGGCTCAAATGAGGACCGAGTTGGGGTTGGTATTGAAGCATGTGTGCGGAGGTGCAGAAAAGGTAAATGATGTGAATTACTTTAATAGAACGCCACCACTAGTTGAAAAGTGTTACTATGAAGAGGATGCTTATGCGCTGAATGATCAGACGGGGGGTTTCCGACCAAACGCCCAAGGATCCAATGCGGAAAATTGGCACCAGGGTCAAGGAAACCAAGGTCGGAACTATGGAAATTACAACTGAAAGGGTCAATATGTCCGGGATTGGAACTTCAATCGTCACAAAAACTACAATCGGAACAACTATGGCAACAGAAACGATCGGGTTGGACTGTATGTTCCCCCTTAAAATCTGGAATCTGGTACTAGGGAAGCTGGAGGCAATATGGCGCGTACTGAAGATATGATGCATAAGATGATGAGAAGGTTTGATGCAACTGATGAGAATGTGAAGGAGATGAGAACCGACTTGTCTGGTATTGGTCAAAAGGTTGATGCCCATACAGTGTCAATAAAACATCTAGAGCAGCAGATGAATCAGTTGTCTACTACAGTGAACCCACGTCAACCTGGCACTCTTCCTAGCAACACCACATAATCCAAATAATGATGGTCATTGTATGGCCGTTACTACTCGAGGGGGTAAGCAAACCATAGATCCACCTATGCCGTCTGTGGTGGATGTTGAGATTATAAAAGAAGATGATGTGGTAGAGGTTAGAGAGGAGTCTGAGACTGCGACAGAGAAAGAAGCGGAGATATCTCAGAAAGTGGTCCCTATACCTAGACCTCCACCACCTTTTCCACAGAGGTTAGTGAAGAAGACTGAAGATGGTAAATATCACACGTTTATTACTATGTTGAAGCAGCTTTCCATCAATGTTCCTTTGATTGAAGCTTTGGAGTAAATGCAGGTATGCGAAGTTTATGAAATATATGGTGACTAAGAAAAGGTCTGTGAGTTTTGAAGATGATGATAGATTGCAGCATTGTAGCTTTATTGCTACAATATCTCTTGTACAGAAGAAAGAAGACCCTGGTGCTTTCACAATCCCATGTACTATAGGGTTGTTACACTTTGCTAAAGCATTGTGTAATCTTGGTGCTAGCATCAACCTCATGCCATTGTCTATTTATAAGAAGTTAGGTCTAGGGGATCCAAAGCCTACTACGATACGGCTACTTATGGCCGATCGTACCATGAAAAGGCCCATTGGTGTACTCCATGATATGTTAGTAAAAGTGGAGTCGTTCATCTCTCCAGCGGATTTTGTGATTCTTGACTGTGAGGTTGATTTTTATTTTCCCATCATCCTTGGGAGACCATTCCTTGCCACAGGTCGTGCATTGGTTGATATGGAGAAGGGACAGATGAAGTTCATACTGAACAATGAAGAAGAAACTTTCAATATTTGTAGGTCCATGAAGCAGAGTGGTGAGCTCCAAACGGTATCTGCTATAACTTACTGAGTTGAGAGTGGAGCAGAAGTTCAAATTGAAGAGCGACTCAGTGTTGGGGCACTAGCAGCAGTTATGATGAATTTCGATAGAGATGGTATTGAGGAGTACGATAAGTTGGTAGTTGCACTCAATATGTGTGAATATTGGTCAAAACAAAAGAAGTATGAGTTAGACATGAAGAATCGTGAGTCCCCACCACTGAGACCATCTATTATGGAGGCATCGAAATTGGAGCTTAAGGCACTACCACCACATTTGAAGTATGTATTCTTGGGCAGACACAACACTTTGCCGGTCATCATTGCAGCAGATCTATTGGGTGGACTATTGCGGATATTATTGGGATTCCTCCCGGTATTTGTTCCCACAAAATACAACTCATGCCAGATCACAAACTTAGTATTGAGCAATAAACAAGATTAAATCCACCTATGCAAGAGGTAGTTAAAAAGGAGATCATCAAGTGGTTTGATGCTGGATTTATCTATCCCATTGCAGATAGTAGTTGGGTATGCCATGTTCAATGTGTGCCCAAAAAAGGTGGGAATACTGTTATTCCTAATGAGAGAAACGAGTTTGTTCCGATGCAGCCCGTGACTGGATGGAGAGTCTGTATGGACTATCGAAAGTTAAATGCTTGGACAGAAAAAAACCATTTCCCTATGCTATTCATGGATCAGATGTTAGATAGACTTGCTGGTAAGGGTTGGTATTGTTTTCTTGATGGTTATTCGGGCTACAATTAGATTTCTATAGCTCCAGAGGACCAAGAGAAGACCACCTTCACTTGCCCTTATGGGACTTTCGCCTTCAAACGGATGCCCTTTGGGTTGTGCAATGTTCCAGCAACCTTCCAGCATTGTATGATGTCGATATTGTTTGATATGGTGGAGGACATTATTGAGGTATTTATGGATGATTTCTCTGTGGTAGGGGACTCTTTTGATCGATGTCTGAATCATTTGGCTGAGGTACTTAAAAGGTGTGAAGATTGCAACTTGGTGCTGAATTGGGAAAAGTACGACTTTATGATGAAAGAAGGGATAGTTCTAGGTCATAGAATATCTCAGAAAGTCATTGAGATAGATAAAGCAAAAGTTGAAGTAATAGAAAAACTTCCCCCACCTATCTCTATAAAAGGTGTGAGGAGTTTTCTTGGGCATGCAGGTTTTTACAGGAGATTCATCAAAGATTTCTCAAAAATTGCACATCCTTTGTGCAAACTAATCGAGAAGGAGTGTAGGTTCTATTTTGATGATGCCTGTGTTAGAGCATTTGGAGAGTTGAAAGAGAAGTTAGTTACTGCCCCTATCATTATTTCACCGGATTGGGGACAACTGTTTGAGGTAATGTGTGATGCAAGTGGCGTGGCGCTTGGTCTGGTATTGGGACAGAGGAGAGAAAAAATTATTCACCCTATTTACTATGCTAGCAAGGCTCTAAATGAGGCCCAGAAGAATTATACTGTGACTGAACAAGAGCTTCTTGCAGTGGTTTTCGCATTTGAGAAATTTTGATCCTACTTGCTTGGTACCAAGGTCATAGTACACACTGACCACTCTTCATTAAGAACTTTGATGGCAAAGAAGGATGCAAAGCCGAGGTTGATTAGATGGGTATTATTGCTGCAAGAGTTTGATTTTGTGGTAAAAGATAGAAAGGGGACCGAAAATCAAGTTGCTGATCACTTGTCCAAATTAGAGGAAGGGGCTATGCTAAAGCTTAGTGATAGGGCTGAAATTAATGATGTTTTTCCAGATGAACAGGTATTGGCTGTTCTCATAATCTGATTCCTTAATTCGCAGACTTTGCTAATTATTTGGTAAGCGATATTGTGCCCCCGGATTTGTCTTTTCACCAAAGAAAAAAGTTTATGCATGATGTGAAGAAATTCTTTTAGGATGAGCCTTACTTGTATCGTAGTTGTGTTGATGGAATTATTCGTCGCTGTGTGCCCAAGATTGAGATGTTGAGTGTACTTGAAGCATGTCATTAATCGCCTGTTGGTGGGCACCACAGTGGTATTCGAACTGCACATACGATTTTGCAGTATGGGTACTACTGGCCTACTATCCACCAAGATGCTCATGATTTCGCCAAGTCTTGTGATCGTTGCCAAAGAGAAGGAGGGATTTTGAAGATGCAAGAGCTTCCTATGAATTTTATATTGGTGATAGAGTTGTTTGACATATGGGGCATTGATTTTATGGGTCCATTTGTGGATTCACATGGGATGAAGTATATTCTTGTTGCGGTTGATTATGTATCAAAGTGGGTGGAAGCAGTTGCGCTCCCCAACAATGAAGGTAAAAGTGTCACCGCATTCTTGAAAAAAAATATCTTCTCCAGATTTGGTACACCGAGGGCGATTATCAGCAATGGAGGTTCCCACTTTTGTAATAAGTTGTTCAAGGCGCTACTTGAGAAATATGGTGTCCGCCACAATGTAGCCACTCCTTATCATCCGCAGACTAGTGGGCAAGTTGAAGTGTCCAACAGAGAGATCAAACAGATTTTGGCGAAGAGTGTGAATGCTAATAGAACAGATTTGTCAAGGAAGCTTGATGATGCTCTGTGGGCCTATCGCACTGCATACAAGACTCCCATAGGTATGTCTCCGTACCAACTAGTATATGGGAAATCTTGCCATTTACTGGTAGAGCTAGAGCATACGCCTTTGTGCGCGATGAAAAAGCTAAATTTGGATTGGGGCGCCACATCTAATCAAAGAATGAATGACTTGAATATGCTTGATGAGTTTCACCTAAAAGCTTATGAAAGTTCAGCCTTGTACAAAGAGAAGATGAAGAGGTATCATGATCAAAGAATCAAAAAGCGGGAATTTGTTATAGGTGATCTTGTGATTCTATACAACTCTAGGTTGCGCTTGTTTTCGGGCAAATTCAAATCCAAATGGACCAGGCCATTTTTGCTCACAAAATTGCTTCCCCATGGAGCAGTTGAGCTTGAGAACAGTGACGGGACAAGGTTCATGGTTAACGGCCAAAGGTTCAAGATCTATTTGGGAAACGCAGAAAGTGTGCAAGAGGTTGTAGAGGTCTATCATCTTGATGAAGTCTGAGTAATCAAGAGGCATGCGTCGTGCCGCGACGTTAAATAAAGCGCTGCTTGGGAGGCAACCTAAGATGTACAATCTAGCCAACGATAGGTTTTTTTTTTCCATCTAGCAGTTTTTGTGTTTAGTTGATTCTCAATATAAATTTAGATAGGTGTTTTAGTTTTTTTTGTTAGCTAGAATTAGCATAGGGTGCGTGTCTAAAAAGTGTCCAGAAAATGTAAAAAGAATAGCCAAATGGTTGCTACATGTGCAGGTACGCTATGAAAATTCTGCAGAAAATGGTCTGGTGGTGCAGAGATCTACGGATCCCATCGACGGTCCATCGATCCATCCACGGACCATGGATGGTGTTCGTAGATTGCAGGTAAGTCTCTAAACTTTTCCAAGTGTAAGAGTGATCTACGGTCCCAATCTACGGACCGTAGATGGGGTCTTGTGTGTCCAAATCCCTAATGCTGCCAGACCTGACCCGGACCCCTCCTATTTAAAATCCCCCAATTTTAAATCATTCCACTTCCCTCTTCTGAAAGCGGTTAGAACGGCAATGACTCTATCTTTCTCCTCTGATTCCGGTGAAAACCTTTCCCGGATTACTGAACTGCTTTTTTATTGTACTTGCATTTACTCCCAAACCATTTCATAACTTCCCAAACTCCTTAAATCACTCTATCACTCTCCAATTAATCTTCCCTTCCTTTTCCCTAGATTCCTAAATTCTCTTTCCTCTCAAAAAAAAAATCCCCACAAGGTCCGGTGTATGGGTTCAGCAAAACTAGGCGGTTAGTGTGGTCTCGAAAAGCTTAGTGTCATCACGCAATCACCTCACTCCTCGTTGCTTGTAAGGTAATAGACTTTCTCCTCACTTTGAATTTCGATTCATTGATAGATTATAGAAAGTCAGGGACTGGGTCTTGACCTTGGGTAATTGTTAGATGAAATTTCATTCTAAAATTGGAAGTTACAATACCCTTGGAACGATAGATAGTGATTATGTTGCCTTGTCGTACGAGATTATATGTCTAAATGTAGGTTTCGACTTAGGGCTCCACAGTTTGTCTTCAAGACTTGTTAAAATGATCAATCGGAATCTTGAAAATGACAAACTAGCATGATTAAATGTTGAAATGCATGGTTATATTAGGATGCCGTTGAAAATGGTCAAATAGGTGGGCTTGAAATTTAACCATGTTTGAAACTTGGCACATATCCCATCTACGAGACCCCGTTTACGGATCGTAGATCAATCTACAGACCGTAGATCAGGTCTGTGGTTTCCATCTGCGACCAGTATTGTTGGTCCTCTGATCAATGGATGGGTTCCACAGACCACAGATCAGTCTACGGACCATAGGTCCCCTCCGTGGATGACCATTGTAGCCACTGTCTGAAAAAAATTTGGTCTTTGTTACTATTCATTTTTAGTTCTAAAATTTGTTCAAGTGTGTTTATAGTTAGTTTTGGCATTAATATCTCTTCCACAGGTACCGTGGCACCCAATAAGCTAGTCACCTACTCAAAATAGGGCAAGTCAAAATCTGTTGCTCCTAGCTTCAGGTTAATCGATGAGGACACGGACACCGAAAAAGATCTAGAATACGTTCCTCCCAACACAAGGACTTCTCCCACTGCAGCCCGAGCCACCAGAGTCACCCCCTGGAAGGTGATTCCCGATGTAGTCACTATCTCCCAGTCTGATGAGGAGCACACGTTGATCGGGTCACCGATGGGGGCTGCTTTCTGGCTCCGAGTCTGCTTATGCTTCTGGTAGTTCTGGTAGTTAAGAGTTCAGCTACTAGGTCTACGTCTGGCTCCGAGTCTGCTCATGCTTTTGGCTCTGAGTCTAGCCATGTTTTAGGGTATACGTCTAATTCCAAGTCAGCCACAGGGTCCGGCCAGAATGAACAAGTAGCCTCGTCTGATGAGGCCACTAGCTCAGAGTCAGTACCCATACCAAGGAATCAGAACCCTACTCTAGTGGCCGATGAGCAGAACAGATGGTGTGTTGAGGGCCAATGACAAATCTATCGGGATGCCAACATGATTAATAACCAAGAGAAGATGGCCCGACTTGTTACAGAGGAGCACAGAGTCCTCACATGGATCTTGCACACTATCCCCGACATCCACCTACTTTTTAACCTTCACAAGTGTGACTAGATGGCTCGAGACCCAGGGACTTATACTGAAGAGATTGTACGGGAGTTCTATGCTTCCTATGCCGACACTCTCCGTGGTTCGATCTCCAAGAAATCAAAGCCCATAGCCTAGGACCCTCTCACTTCCACCATGATCCTAGGCTATCCGGTGGACATATCATATGCCACCATCAGTCGTTTTCTCTAAAGTCCTACCACAGGTCATTCTTGGTCACTAAACACAACGGAGTTTGATTACAGATGGGACATCGTTCGGAGCAGTGCTTTCCAGAGGAATGCTGAGCAGTGAGAGGTTGTTATACCGTGGTTAGCTAAATACATTACTGCAGATGGCGAGCATGCGGAGTGGGTCGCCACACCACGGTTGGGCATCCGAAAGGTCACATTAATTTTGTGGCCAAGTTCTTCTGGTTATTGGTGTGTATATGGTGTCGCCTACCAAAGCTAACAACCAACTCACATGGGACAGAGTGGTCATGGTTGCAGCATTGGTCATAGGAGTGGAGATTGACTTTGGCCGCATGCTACTGACAGAGATTCACGAGAGGGGATTCAAGACCTCCACTACTTACCCCTTTCCATGTTTGATTTTCCAATTGTGCAGGAACTCTGGAGTGCCGATCTGGCATTATGATAGGTTAATCCACCCTACAGGGACTTTGGATATAGGCCTCATTCGAGATGAGGCAAATGTGGCGGCACCTCGCAGAGAGCCCCAGGTTGACGTACCTCCATTGGGCACAGATCTTGCAGACACGATGGAGCAGGCACAGGGAGGTGACCCCATTATACCAGATCACACTGATACTATCCCGGCCTCCTCTTCCCAGGCTGCTAGTAGGGCTCCTAGCTCATCCTGGTTAGTGCATCACATCTAACCTTGGATGCAAAAGTCGATAACCGAGTCCGAGCCAGAATGGAGTGAAGGATGGAGGGCATGATGGACCGGAAGATCCAGGCCGTTAATAAGCGTTTCGATGCCTTTGAATTGAAAGTTCTCAAGCGACCAGCCCCGACCATAGATCTATCCTCTTTACAGTCCGAGTTAGTCAGTTTCCGGGCCAACGTTGATGCCATTCTTTCCACCCCTACAGATGAGCCTCAGGCTGCACCTAATGCGTTGACTGATGATACGGTGCTGGATTCTTTATTCAGTGGGACCGCCGAAGAGGGGCCTGAGCCTACACATACCAAAGGTAAGAGGCACCGTTCTAGTCGCACTGAGGAGGAAAAAGCCCAAAAGAGACAGCGAAGGCAGGAGAAGGAGGATAGAAAGGCTTCTATTTTGGATGAAGAGTTGCGCCAACAGAGGGTGCGTGAGAGTATTGCAGGGACATCGAGTTATACCCCAGTTGTAGAGGTCCCGCCTGTCGTGAGGGACATTGTGAGCACCGCTGATTGTGCGGTTGGAGTGACCGAGAGCACTACTGAAGGTGCTATGATAGTTGATGTGGGTACTACTGAGGGTGAAGTCTGAGTAACCCAACTCATAAATCCTCTCTTTAGGGTTTTCCTGCCTGTGTTCTTTTTCCCCAAGAAACTTTTTAATTTTTGTTGAACCGGCTTGTATTAGGATTGTATGTATAGAAGCATAAAAAACAGAAAAAAAAAGAAGCATGATGGCTTATAAAAACAATTGACACCCGTCCAAATTTTGTTATGTGTGCTAGAATTTGTAGGCTAAGATAAGTGGAATGTGTTGGCTCTGAGTATGACATGATAATGAATCTACTTGATGGCATGACTTAAGCTGAAACTTGAACTGGGTAATTTGATAATCTAATAATGAAACTATGTGCCAAGAGTGTGTGAGAATAGTTGATTGTTCAAACAGTTTTTGTGCAAAACTAGAACTTGCCCGGTTAGTCCTGCTAAGACAGTTCACTCTAGAGGCTAGGAAGTGATCATTGGCCCTTGTTTTGATAAGACAACTTGCGTAAATGAAAGATCTAACCAAATGAAATAAATGCTCTCTTTGATCCAAATGCTTTGAGCATAAAATTAGACCATTTCTTTCTACACCCCGAACTCACCTTCCCATAATCTACTATCTTGGCCCCGGTCCCTCCTTGGACATGTGCACCTCGACTTAGGCCAAAAGCCTAAGTTGAGGGTGGCTAATGTTAAAAGTAACTTCAATCTTGGCCCTGACCCGACATTGGGTATTGTGCACCTCAACCAATGGAAAATCCATAAGTTGAGGATGGCTATGAAAGAGGAAACTGAAAGAAAAATGGGTATGAAAAGAGTTTGATGTTGAAAAAAAAAAAAGAGGAATGGATGTGACATGTTGAAAGCTAAAGAAAAAGAATAAAACGCAAGAAAGAGATAAAAGTGAAAAATAAAAAGATCTACAAAGTCTAAAGTCACATCCATGATTGAAGAAAATCAAGGGAAAGAAGGTAAAATCGTAGGATGACAAAAATAGGGCAGAAAGAGGTTGAAAGCCTATTGTAATGTCAAGGAGGCCAGAAAGTTATTAAGAAGTACCCAAATGTACCACACCTGACCCCAAGCCTACGTTACAAGCCAAAAAAGTCCTGTACTGATCCTAGAGTCTAGTTTGGAGAGTCTAAGCAGTGAAAATAAGGGCAAGCCTATGGTACTGAGCACTAACTGTACTTGAAGTTATTTCTGAGTGTGAGTGTTGAATGAATCCTTGTACTCAAAGTCATAGTCATTGTGTGAAATAAAAGGTTTTTCGTTTGAAGTAAGGGCACTAATTACATTGTCGGAAAGTTGGTACTTTGGTGATGGTGAAACAGTGTATGTTGTGTGTTGGTTGGTCGATCGTTGTCATGGCTTGATCCGCACGAATTAGCTTGTCGAGTCTAAGAGAACACATTTTGCACCCAAAAAGTGAGTGGGATAGAGAGTCATGTGATTGCTGTGCTTGAAATACTTGGTTCTATAGAAGTGTCGTTTAGAGGCTTAGTTCGTCGCTTGAGGACAAACAACAAATTTAAGTTGAGGGTGTTGATATACCATGAGTTTACGGTATTTCTAATACATTTCACTTACAAGTTGTGTGTGTCTAGGGCCTTTTTGTATTGGTTTTTATGTGTTTTTATCATATTTTGCAGGAAATATGTTCAGGCGCGGAAATAAAGAGACAGCTGAAAGAAATGTAGAAAAGGGCATCTACGGAGGTGATCTACGGACCGTAGGTCCATTGACGCTCCGTAGATGGTGGTCGTAGATCAGCAGGCAAAGCATGGAAGGCAAATCAGGGAAATCTGACCAAGTATGGAACCACGGTGGCCATTGAGGGTCCGTAGATGGATCTACGGAACGTACTGTTGATCCGTAGATTGATACTGCTAGGGTTCTAGTACCTGATGTTTGAAAAATTCTAAGTATGGAGCTACAGAGAGGGATTGACGGACCGTAGATCGATCCACAGTCCGTACTGCAACTTCGTCATTTGCTTCAGAGAAGCTGATTTTTGGAAGCTGAAAAATTTTCTAAGTCCTGGCTGACGGAAGGGACTCACGAACTATAGATCCATTGACGGTCCGTGAGTCATTCTCGTGGAATGAAGACGCGTGCCTGAACAAACTTTCCTTATTTTGTTTCCCTTTTAATTTAGGACTTGTTTTATATAAATAGGGCATGTAAACCTCGTTTTTGAGGGTTAGAGATTATTATTTTATTCTAGTTCTTGACTTGGGAGATTTACTTGTAACTTCAGCCATTCTTAATTTCCTAAGTTCGTTTTGAAGATTTTGGTTTTGCAATTAAAGTTGAATTTCTGGGTTTATTACTCTTCTTACGTAAGTTCATAATTCTTTCATCTAAAACAATGAATTCTTTTCATATGATTATGGGTAACTAAACCGCCCAACTAGGGTCATGGGAACCATGACCGATTGACAAAGTATGAATAGTAAATAAGCATTTCTTGAATAGTGTTTTGTATGCATTGATAATTCTTTCGTTTAGAAGTCTTTTTAACAGAACTCGCCTTGTTGCTACTTTCCGAACCAAGGAGGTGTTCAACAAGAAAAGAATTATCAACATAGATTTAGTGTGATACTATCTAATAGGCTAGTGTCGATTGGTGCGAAGTAATAACTATGCCAAATGTCGATTATGATGCCTAATATGAGGTAAAGGTAAGGGTTAGTAAATCATACATACGTAGCTGGACCAAGGTGCGGGGTGAAATTCTCTAGATGCCAGACTAAGGATTTAGAGATACCTAACTTATCACTTTGCATGTAGTACACTAGGAAAGGATTGCTATTACTAGGATTACTACGTTATGAGCTTGTGGGGAATACATATACCCTAGTTATTTCTCTCATCTTAATAACAACCAAAACTGACTTTTGATTACTGATTATTTATTGAATACTTACAATTTGTTTTACAACCCCTCCCCCCCAACTTTTTATTACTTGTTTCTGGAAGTAATTTGACTAATTGAATATAATTGTTGGTTAAAGTAAAGTCTAAACCATTTTCCTCGTGGGATCGACCCCAACCTACAAGTTGGGTTCTTTGCTTGGTAACGATCGCTTATGCTTCTTTAAGGAGGTGTAATTTGAGCGTATCAAGTATCTAACTATATGCCAAGAGTTGACATAGGCTGTTGAGTTAGCTAAGTCACATGGGGTTCAGTATCGAACTTTCTGGGCAAGTGAGAGAGTGGTGGAGAGTTTATTCAGGGTCTTTGCCAGTTGGATCTCCTTTAGGGATTTGGGAGATACTTTATAGTGCCTTTTATGACCACTTTGTCCGTTGTAGCGTGAGAGAGGAGAGCGGCTTGAGGTTCGAGAATCTGACACATGAAATCTTATGTTTTGTAGAGTATGAGCCCCGTTTTTGCCAGATGTCTAGGCATGTTTTTTCTATTATTCTGGACAAGATGGAGAGGATTTGTAGATTTGTAAGGGAGCTGAATTTCTCTTTCATATTGGCTGTGTTTAGGGAATCTCAAGAGGGGGCCTACTTTTGGTCCATTGTTAAAGCCACTAATGAGGCAAAGTTAATTGAGGGAGAGGAGTTTGGCGATCCCCAGAAGGCGCCCGTACATCATGTCAGTTTTTTCATGCCTCATCTGGAGGTAGGGGAACATATAGAGGGGGTGGTTCCTTTCGGCGTCTGGGACCCGTTCGAACTTTGTGCTCGTAGTTCTACACTTGAAGAGCTAGCTGAATCCTAGGGATACACCTATATGGGGTTAAATATCCTTAAGGACGTTGTCTTTAATTTGACACGCTTGATCAAGCTACGAAAATTATCTACAAGTATTCATTGAGGTTTTCACAACTATCATTTCAACAATTTTAGGATTTTCCTAAACTTACTTGAACCTTAAGGTTTGGTCCATCATCGATCACATAATTAATAAGCATGCATGTGTAGTGGGTCTAATACCCACTAGTGATATTATGTACTTTGCACTAAAGTCTTCATAGCTTTAGAATTTTCTTTTTAATGACTAAGGTGTGCTTCCTCGTATAGCGAGCATCTTTCTCGTATGTATATTATCGACATAGAATTTGCTTATGTGATACCGTACCATAATCTCCCACATGATTGCAAAAAACAACAAGTCTTCAAATGGAAAAATACAGAGAAATAATAGTTCATCCATAATCTCCACATTCATTTAGGAAGATCACTATAAAACATCACAAGTTCAAGCTTGAAAGGAAAGTAAAAGCCATTGAAATCGTTTGAAACATTTCATAGAATAAAATCCTTAAGCTACGCAGCTTGACCATGAGGTGCCATGATGACTTTTACCATTGGTGATGTTTTTAAGGACATCATAAGTTCTTCGTACAAATCCAGTACCTCTGCTACATCAATATCATCAAAAGTTTCAACAATCATCCTTGAAAGTGAAGGGGAATATGCCAATATTTTCTTTTAAAAAATGAGTTCAAATAGTGTCCCATCAAACTTTCTTAGTTCTAAAAATTCAAGCTTCTCAAATTGTTGGTGAACACAGTTTGGATCTTCCCGATAATGTGTAACTTCACCTATGTTTCTTTCTCTCAAGGTATTGAAAATCTATAGAAGTTCAAACAAAAAAAAAGGTTACTAACTTTTACAAGTTGTAACAAGTAAAACTGTCTTAAGGATTAGAAATTCCATTAGTACAAAATATTACTTGTAGATATTTTTTAATTTGTATAACCTGATATTGATAGAGAATAAAATTTATTATATTGTCGGTACATGTATAGGTTAAACTCTAAAATTGTAAAGTGTTTAACTCATACATGTCGGTATATAAAAATGTTTTTATTCTATCAAGTCACTAAAAGGTATCTACCAAAAACAAAGATTACCTACTACAACACGTAAAGATAACCTACTATCAATGTATATATAACTTAAACTCGATTTTAAATTATAAAAGGTGAGATACATTACATTTATTTCCAGTGAACGCAAGTTGGGAGAACGTCAAATCAAGGAAAGATTTCAGACAATATGAACAACAATAACTCGACATTCTCAAGTTCACCAATTGAGCAAGTCCGGCATATCGTCGCAAAGTAGTACACTCAAGTGGACTCCACCTAATGGACGGATACAGAGATAGTATCCAGAAAGATCTTGGGATTACATTCGGAATATCACAAACTTGGTTTAGATCCAAAAATGTCACACACAACGTTACATGCTCCAAATGGTAGGGTTTTGATTGATCAAACTTTTTTGGAAAAGGTTTTGCACCCAAATGCTTGATAAAAGAAAAATAGAAGGAAAAAATGCATTAATGGTTAAGTATATATGACCATAGTAAAATTTATTGAGAACTTTGTAATTAAAAATATTGAAATATGTCTGGATAAAATTATACTAACCTGAATGCAATAATTAATCAAAACAAGCTTTGTTAGGTTAGAGCACAAATAAGGAAGAAGTGACCATGTAATGAACCTCTCTTCTTCATGGAATGATAACTCCCTAACATTTGGTAAATTTATTTGAAAAAATTATGTGAATGTCATGAATGTCATCAATAATCAAGAACTCGATCCTAGGAGTACATATGGTCAGCAAATGAACACAACTGCATGCAATTAACGTTAAGGATGAAAGTAATGGGGTATTCAAGACATAAATTTTTTTGGCCTGGCAAAATTTGATAGACTTCAAGGCCAATTTAAGGAGATTGGGGAATAATGTTTTGGAAGAAGGTTGTTTGACTATGAAATTGGTGACATCTAAATATGTGAGAGTTGGGCAATGAAATATGCAAAAAGGTAATGTATAGTGATTGTGTTTGTGATTTTTTAGCGTAGTTCTTTGACACATTTACTTGTTGACAAATCAAGGAAAAACTTCACTATTGATCGAACATGTTGCAAGAGAATATTGACAATCAGGCCACTAAAACCATCTTCAGTCAATCCTATATTACCACTTATATCTTTAAAGAATTCTCTATCTAGAACTTGAATTGGATGCATAGCCTAGAAATGTTCCCACTATTTCAATAAGACGCACATTTTTACCAATTCTCAAAATGACATGTCCTTGAATATTTTATCAAGAATATCCTTGGAATAAGATATTTTGTCTATCTCATTTTCATCAATGATTACTTCGGTACCACGATTATTCATGTTCACCATTATCTACATAAAATAAGTCAAAGTTTAGTCTATGTTATGTCATAATTTTACTATTTTTAGAAAATTACTTTTTGAGATGTTCTAAATATAAAATAATTTGAGAAAATACTAAGAAAAGTGTAGCACTTAATTTTTTAAAGAAAATAAGAAAACTTAATTTAAAAAGGCCTTAACAAATTAAGTCTTTATAAATTCAAAGAAAAGGGGTAAGAGCTTCTTATTTCTACTTTAAGAAGGTACTAGCACTTAAAGTAGCCGCTAACACGTGGCTATCCGACAACTTGACTAAAATGTTCTTTGACTATTTTTTAGGAAAATGATTTACCATAAAAAATGATTTACAATATTCGATGAACTTTGAGAAAATAGTCAAACAAAGAACATTTTTAAATTTTTGAGAAAAAGGGACCTTATTTGAAGCATTTGAATTAAATTACAAGTGATTAGAATTTTAACAAAACTAGATTAATTAGAATTTATTTGAATCATTTTAGAAATAATTTAAACCAATTTGGTCATGAAAACTATTTTAAATTAATTGAAATATAAAAAATTTTGCCTAAAGATATTCAATAAAAAATACAAGAGTTGATAAAAAAAATGAAATTTTATTAAAATAAACTAACATAAAGAATATAGTTCATCTTTTGGGGATTTTAATTAAATTAAACCAAATCAAATAAAGGGTTAGAGTTAAACAAATCACAAATAAGCAAATAAGCATAAGTCAAATAACTAAAGAAATGATTGACTTAGGCCCAAGTCTAGTTGCTGAAAATGACTTGGGCATCAACCCAAATTAAGCCTCAAGAACTGCTGCAATTGGGTCTTTTTTCCCATTTTTGAGTCTGCTTGAAACTTATGGATTTTGACCCATTTGTTGTGTATATCAATTGTATATGTTTTTGTATATCAGCGTATATGTTTTTCTTCCACCTCTATTTTTGCTTCCATTTCTCTTGTTTCAGCTTCCCTTTTACTACACGATAACTTCCTTTGACAAGGCAGACTGGAAACAACTCAAGAATATGCAAGGGAGAGTCCAAAATGGACTCAGATGGATTATATGCACCGAAAGAAAAGAAAAGAAATTAGCATCTATGAACGGGCTGACAAACTCAACTGAATGTAATCGCGTATGAAGGGAACATGACTAAATTGCACACTACATCAATGTTTCGAATAAATGGCTTTAACATGCTTTGTTGGAAACAATCAAGGAAAGTTGAAATTTGGACACATGATCTCTTGGTTAAGACTTCTATGTGTAAAGCTCAATTAAAGATAAAGAGGCAAGACAAATAAAAAAGAAACTTTTACAGTACTAAGGCTTATCAATGAGGTCATCTAATCATATTTCAAATCTGCCGAAAGAAGGGTCAAACTAATAGTTTCAAGCCTGCTAAGCCCTCAGAAGAACCCAAGTCATGCTTAGACTAACTAAATCACGCTAACACTTACGCTATATTTTAACATATTGAATTGAAATAGGCATCTTTCAGTAGCAACAAATGTAAACGGAGCAGTCAAAAAATAACAAAACCTCAAGAAGTAGGCAGTGATTAACAGACGCTCAATTGCTAACATAGAACAAAATAATACTAACAAACAAGCTCAAACTCCAACACATGGGAACTCCAAAATAGTGAAAAGAAAATGTCATTATGGAATAAAATAACACTTGATCATCATATAACTGCAACAATAATGTAAACTAGGCTGATAGTTATGTAGTCATGATCCTATTGTGGCAGGTTTGGGAAACACATATGAGAAATCATAGCAAATTTTATAATAATGGCATTCTTGACCATTATTTCACTTAAGCTACAAGATCGAATATTGGAGCATGGAAACCTAGTGACCTATTTAATCTAGATTTTAACTAAAAATTCATAGCCAAGAAAAGAGAAGATAGATAAGTACATGAAGGATAGCAGGACAACTTAGGATTTCCAATAAACAAGACATGCTTGCAAGATATGTTAAAAAAAAAGAAGAGAATGAGCAAAGATCAACATAGCTAACAATATATTCATGGCATGGCTGAGCTAATATGATTAGGCTTACATTTGGCCTTTTGAACCTAACATTTACACACTAAAAATTGGGAACAAAATACAACAGCAAAGAAACCACACTATTAATGAATTTAGAAACCAAATATCACTATCTATCTATTAATAATAATCAATATATTCCAGCCTATGACTAAGCATTTCACCTTGATCGAAATAGATAGCTGATCATAGATTTATGATTCAATCATTTAATGACTTAAATCAGTAGGTATTGAACAAGGAAAAACACATTAATGGAAAAGAAATCTAAGACTAAATTTGACCAGAAGGACACATTATCTAAGAAATAAATTAAGATTAGAAAGAAATTTTACCTTTTCGAGGGCAGCGAACTGAGACAAATGGGTTGAAGAGCTTCCTACTACTACTGACCAACAAACAGGTAAAAGAATTGGAAAGAAAAATCGAAAATCTTAGGCTCAAACCTTTGTGGGTTCGATTTCGAAGAATACTATTCTCCAACCTTCAAATTTCAATTCCCTCCTCTAAATGGCACCAATACCATGTATTTATTAAAAAAGAAAGGTTTGAATTCAAATAGTCATTTGAGCGGAAGATGAGAGATTGATTGGAAAAAGAATGGAAGGAAAAACAAGCAAGAGGAGAACATACCCCCAGAATTCCGGATTCGATGTGATATCTCTTGATCCGCATCAGATTTGGGTGAGATCCCTCTCAGCCAAAGTCAACAAATCTTGTTCCGAGGTTGGTAATATTTGAAAATGGGGAGAGGGACTCACATGGGTGATGGGCGGATGAAGAACTAGGGTTCTTCTCTTGACTTTTGCGATTTTGGGAAGAAGAAAGGGGAGAGTAGCATGAGTGAAAGTTTGAAAAGAAAAGGAGAGACCAGCACGTGAGGGCGTGGGAATATAGGGTGTACCATTATGTGCGTTATAGATAAACATATATCTATATATGTGCAGATGTGCAAGAGTTAAGAAAACTCCCCATTTTATTTAAAACATAGTCACTTGAGTTGCTATTATTAGATTTAGATATAACTAAATTTGGCCAAAGTTAAAATGAGATGTATTATTATAGATTAATTATTTGAGCTTCTTAATTTAAACAAGACGAAATAATTATCAAGACATAAGTTCATTACTTAAGATAGAAAATTAATTATACAAAATTATAAAATTCACTAATTTAAAGGAAATAAATATGTATTTTTGCTAAACACTATTTTTAGGCTATTTATCAAATAATTATATAAAAGATGAAAATTATACAAACCAATATGTATAATTATATAATTATTTCTGAAAAATACTAACAAAAACTAATTAGAAAGAGATTTTAAAATATATATATTTTTAGGATTTTTTAAAGAATATTATTTCAAATTGTTTTAAATTGAAGAAGCTCGATAGTTAACTCGAATTGCATAGGGTCAAAATTGGGTGTCAACAACTGCCCCATTCTTTGGGTAGGGTCGATGAAAGAGAACCTGAGAAAAGAAGATTGACGAATCCAATTTTGACCGAATCTATTTCATCTTTTTGAGAGAAAGGCTCGATACGGATGTTGAGGAATTATGGCTGGACCCTAGCATTGAGTTTCCTACGTCTCTCAAGTCACATGAGAATTTATTTACAACTATTGAACATACAAAATCATTTTTGAAAACTCAACAACAACAACAAAAAAATCAGTGAAAAACAGTACCTCATTGAGATTGAATAGAAAATTCTAATTTTTACATCATAAAATTCAATAAAGTTATACCTCAAGATTTTCTTGCATCGCTTGAAGGGAAGAGACTTGGTGTTTTTGTAAGAACACAATACCTTGTCAAAAATATGCACCACACTAATGTTTTGTCTAAAACAAATATAATATATGGGTCCCATGGAGAATATATATATTCACTTTGACTTCAATTTTTTTTTTATATATTTATTTCAATAAATTAATTTTAGAACCCCTCATTTTAAATGTAGATAACTTTTCTCTCTTGAAAATAGTTTCTACTTGATAAACTCAAATTTCTTGAATATAGAGTCTTAATTTTGACAATCATTCAACTTAACTTTAAATATATTTATTACATTGACCATCTTACTTAAATTGGTTATTTGACATCTAATTATCAAGATTCTTCAACTACATATCTTTACCAAATTTTTTATGATCAACATAATTGGTAGATAGATCTCTATTTTTTCCGTGCTTAGTATATGAACATATTTAGACGTAATTTTTATTATTCAAAACCTGAAGGATCGTGGTGAAACTTCACTAACCCTCCGTTAGATAAGTCAATTGTTTTCCGAAATACTAAAATCAATTAACCATACAATAATAAATAAAATAGCGATAGCAAGTTATAACTTAGCTTTCATATAAGTATACAAATGTGGAAAATATCAATTACAAGAAGAGTTATTAGAAGTTAAATATAACTTTTTAAATGTGAATACACTTTCTGAAATGATACAAGACTAAAGAGTAAAATATAAAGCTTATAGTTGATCATGGTCAACATTTGGTAGACAACTTCATATTGGTGATTTGATGTTTCAATAAATCTGTAATATATTTTATGATTTATTTACATATTTGGTTTTCTAGATGAGTTTGATTGGTGAAGTAGAGAATTTTTCATAGCTAATGCCCCAATTGTTGGTATAGTTGGTTTTCTTCTTCATGCACGCAAGGGTTAGATCGCATTCGTGAAGAATAATTGTAGGAATTTGATGCATTCACGGGATCAGTGCCACATTTGCGGAGGATAAAGTGTGCTAGTTCAGTTCTGGATGAGGAATCTCGTTTGTGATTGTTCCGTCATAATTGTGATAGGTTCTATCGGATCACTTGATCACGTTCTCAATTGTGATTTACATTAGCAAAAAAAATTAAGAACTGGACAAAATAATCCCCAATTTGAACATAGACTTCAATTTAAGATGTTTTTAGTTTGGTAGCTCAATTTTGGTAAATTCTCAAAGAGGGAATTGCTCATTTTATCTCAGGGTAATAATCTAACTCTAAATTTGGTATTTTTCCCTATATTATATTGTTTGTTTCATGATTTAATTCACATTTGGGTGTTACAAATTAGGATTTTTGAACCTAAAAGTAATGAGTCACATTTTGATGATTTGGAGTCCAGTTCGAGCTTGAATTTTGATTAAATTTCATATTTTTGACACAACTAATTTTGAAATAAAATTATTTCTCTGACCTTGCGGGCTTAGGGTTGACTTTTTGAGTTCGGAATGAAAGTATAATAATATGTTTATCAATAGACTCGCATACTTATTTAAAATATGTTCTTGATAGATTGGGAGTATCTAGAATATTCAAAAAAGGCATTATGTAATGACCCAATTGGTCTTATTTTTAAAAAAATCATAAAATTATCATTTTACCCCTCGGATATTAACCCCGAGATAATTCTAATTGGATTTTGAAATTTATTTTGATATTTGAGTAAAAAGTTGTGAATTATGTATGTTTTTTGGTTTTTGAAAGGCTAAAGTTGTTAACAAGAGGTTTTTGATATCTTTGGGAGTTTCAAGTGTCAAAATGGAATTTTGCCAATTCCATCAGTCCCGAAATGTGGAAATTGGTCTACAAGAGTTTTCGGTTTCAATTATGGCGTCCTTTTGGGGATTTGAGGTCCTAAGTTGGAAATTATTTAGATTTTAGCATTTGTATTAACTTTGGTCAATATTCGTGGTTTGGATGCTCGGATTGGAATATCCGGAGTTACGGTGGATTTAGGGGATGATATTAGGCCTAGGTGATGTCTTGGATGAATTTTCAACGGTCTCGATCTTGTTTTAGCCATTTAGACGTTGTGTTCATTTCTTGTGACTTTCATGGATGTCGGTTCAAGCAGATCTTGAAAATTCATATTTTGATAATTCCATTGAGTCTAGAACATCAAGTTTAGTGAATGATATTACCATCTTTGATAATATGAAATAGATGGCCCTCTCGGCAATGATATTACCACCTTTGGTAATAAAATGTTGATGGCCCTCTCGGCAATGATATTATTACCTATGATGATATAATATGGATGATCCTCTCGCCAATGATATTACTACCTTTGGTAATATAATATTGATGGCCCTCTTGACGATGATATTACAACCTTTGGTAATATAACGTTGATGGCCCTCTCGGTAATGATATTATCACCTCCGATAATATAATATGGATGACCCTCTAGGAAATGATATTACTACCTTTGGTAATATACTATTGATGGCCATCTTGGCAATGATATTATCACCACTAACAATATAATATCGATGACCCTCTCAGCAATGATATTACTACCTTTGGTAATATAATATTGATGGCCCTCTTGGCAATGATATTACCACCTTTGGTAATATAATGTTGATGGCCCTCTCAGCAATGATAGTATCACCTTTGAAAATATAATATGGATGACCCTCTCGGAAATAATATTACTACCTTTGGTAATATAATATTGATGGAACTCTTGGCGATGATATTATCACCTTTGATAATATAATATGGATGGTCCTCTCGGCAATGACATCACCATCTCCGATGTTATGATATGAAATATCCTTTCGGCAATGCACATCACTGTGTCTGGTATCGATGTGACTTATTGTCACTCCCCGAGACTACACCCTGGATGTCGCTAGCACTCAAAGACCATTGCTGGCCTCAACCGAACCCTTAGCCTGAATTAATAACTCAGCGGAAGACTTAACTCATCACATACACATTTATGAAGTAACTAGAATGTTATAAAGGAACATTCAACTAGCCATTAAGGCAACTTGAAGTCTTTAACATATGAAATGAAAAGTAAAGACAACTGAATTAACTAACTAATTATTTGTCTGTCTATGGAGCCTCTAAACAACTGAGATGGATGTCGGGAAAGGCCCACGACTTCCTAATGAACTAATACTAAAACTGAAAGCAATGAAAAGGAGTCCTCTGGAATGGAAAGAGGTTCACCAACAAACTCTGAACTGCTCACTGGATCAACGATGCGCCAGATGTCGATCCTAGTTACCTGTGTCTGCATCATAATAAGATGCAGGCCAACTGGCATCAGTACATTGAATGTACGAGTATGCGAGTTGGAATGCTAAATACAACATAGGTTTGAAAAGAATCTGAAATAAACTGAAGAACTTACTTTGCTCAACTCACTCAACATAATTGACTTATTTCAATATAAAGCAGTATAAAACAAGTGCAATATAAAGAAAAGTTGTTTAAAACATGATTTCAACTCAGTGTGTATGCAAAGATACAAATAACTTTGAGATGTATGTAAAAATACAAATAAATTGATGTATAAAAAAATACAAAGTACTGTTGGGGAAGTTTCACTAACTGACAACCATCACATAAGAGCTACAGTGATGATACAACGATCTTCCTCACACTGCCAGTGCGTCCTATACGCTGCCACATATATAAGACCTGAATTACTAAGTGGATCCACTAGTTTATGGGAAAAGGATTCATCTAAAAAGTATGACCCTTTTCTACCCATGATGGCTATATGGTTTATGGGGGTTGTGGGTTCTATGAACGCTCCCCCATATCGGTGCTCAATACTACTCCCAAAATATGATACTAGCTCTTTATGTTTAAAAACATACTTCTTCTGTGATTTGAGATTAGTTCTCAAAACTTAGCTCAAAGGCTATCTTGGAAATCAAAGTTTCCCCTCTTGCTTCATTTAGAAAGCGATTTCTCTTTTCTGAAAATAGCCCGACGGCCCTTTGGAAATCGAGGTTTCCTTTCTTATTTCAATGTGAAAACATTTTAAACCCTTCGGGAATACATAGTCTGCATGTACTTTTGAAGAAATGAACTTCAAGCTTTACTCTTTACTAAACTAAAAACTTAAGTCTTAAAACAAAGTTAAAACGTTTGCAAAAGTCTTTTGGAAAACATTAAGAACTTCTCTAGACTTTGATCTTAACGGCTCTTGACTTGACTCTTAACAGGTCCTTGAATTGAATTATGGATTCAAGGATTTTTATTTGTGATAAGAAGGATCAGATGATGTTTAGGAATGATCTTAAATAGCTAAATGTGAGAAAAGTCACGAAATAACCGTCTTGGAACAAGTCTACGACGCGGAGGTGTTTTAAGTAATTACTCGTGAAATTAAATTTTGAGAAAGAGGAGTCCGCGTCTTAACCGCGACGCGGAGAAACTTTTTAGTCACTGTGGAGCAAGTCCGCGACGCGGACATGTGTGCTAGATCACGGTCGACTTTTTCCTTCTCCGTTGTACAACCCCAAATCGCCTAAACTCGACTATTAATCTCAAATTAATTTTAGATTCCGATACCCAGCATATGGACTTAAGAACCTAACTCAAAAAAACTCTATAATTTGACTCAAAGATCTCATAAAATCCCCAATTCAAGAACAATATTCAAATTCAAGAATACATGTCAAGAACATCAACTTTCAAACTCTTTTAGGACAAATTTCACTTAACTAAACATGTTTCGCTTGTGGGTGAATGAACCCAATGCTATGAAAGACTCACATACCTTGTAAGATTAATTCCTTGGCGAAATCGACCACCAAATCGCACGATCTTAGCGAAATCTGAGCTTTTCTTCTCCTTTCTCCTCTTTTCTCTTTCCTCCAAGCCCATGCGTGAATTTCCAATTGACTAAAATGATCTCATTCTGATTCGACCCTTAATTAATTCACTAAAACGAATTAAATTAATTGAGTAAGGAAAAGACTAATCTACCCTTCAAAAGTCCGTATTAGACTTTCCTTAATCGCACAACCCAATTTCCAAAGGGCTTAATGCACTAATACAAACTCGGAATCTCGGAAATTTGGCGGCGTTGGAAAGATCATTCCAATAGCTTTTAACCATATCTGGAGGTACACCTAAATCATCCTGATCTAGGAGTTACGGCTGTTTGAAGTTGAAAACTCAACCTTTCCTTACTTAAACAAATTTTCTAGATTTTCATTCTTTCCAAAAATGGCTATTTCCAATTATTAGCTTCTTCCTAGTTATTTGAAATTGTGAGATGTTACAATATCTCCCCCTTGGAAATATTCGTCCTCGAATGTGATTACTCTTACTAGGCTAAGGGTGTAATATCAAGTTCAAACACCCAATAAGCAAATGCAACAAACAACATGCTCACTCATAATTTAAAGAGTACTAAGAAGAGAATTAGTACCTTGGTCTGCATTTTCTACGGATTCAAAGAGATGTGGATATCTCTTCTTCATGTCCTCTTCAGCTTCCCAAGTAGCTTTCTCAACAAATTGATTCCTCCAAAGGACTTTGATCGATGCTACCTCTTTTGTTCTCAGCTTGCTAACTTGGCTATCTAGAATCTGTACAGGAATCTCCTTATAAGATAAGCTATCCTTGATCCTAATATTTTCAGTTGGTATGATCAATGAAGGATCATCCATGCATTTCTTCAACATGGAGATGTAAATACCGAATGAACCGTGACTAACTCTTGTGGTAGCTCCAACTCATAAGCTACATTGCCAATCCTCTTGGATATTTGATAAGGCCCAATATACCGTGGACTAAGTTTCCCTTTCTTACCAAACCTCATAACACCTTTCATGGGTGAAACTTTTAGATATACCCAATCATCTACCTCGAACTCTAACGCCCTTCTCCTAACATCAGTGTAGGATTTCTGACGACTCTGCGTCGTTTTCAACCTCTCTTGAATCACCTTCACCTTCTCCATAACTTGATGAACTAAATCTGGTCCTATCAACCCTGCTTTACCAACATTATTCCATCCAATAAGAGATCTGCATCTTCTCCCATAAAGAGCTTCATATGGAGCCATCTGGATGCTAGAGTGGTAACTATTGTTATATGCAAATTCAATAAGGGGTAGGTGATCATCCCAATTACCTTTGAAATTGATCACACAGGGCCTCAACATATCTTCTAATGTCTGAATAGTGCGCTTTGCTTTCCCATTTGTCTGAGGATGAAAAGTAGTACTTAAGTTCACCTTTGAACCCAAACTTTTCTGAAATAATTTTCAGAATTGTGCAGTAAATTGTGCACATCTATCTGAAATAATGGAGACTGGGACTCCATGAAGTCTTACCACCTCCTGAATATATAACCTAGCATAATCCTCTGCTGAATGTGTAGTCTTTACCGGCAAAAAAAGGGTGATTTTGTCATTTTGTCGACAATCACCCAAATAGAATCATGCTACCTGCGAGACCTTGGTAAACCTGTGATGAAGTCCATATTAATCATATCCCACTTCCATTCCAGAAGTTCTATATTCTGAGCCAAACCATCGGGCCTTTGGTGCTCTACTTTAACGTGATGACAATTTGGGCACTTAGCAACAAATTCTGCAATGCCTTTCTTCATACTATTCCATCAACATACATCTTTTTGGAACCCGGATGAATGGAATAGCTAGAGTTATGAGCCTCCCTCATGATCCTCTCTTGGAGTCCATCCACCATTGGTACACACAATCTACCTTGATATCTCAATAAGCCATCTCCCCCTTGTTCTAAAGCTAATACGTTTTGCTTATGAACATTTGCCTTCAATTCAAGCGAAATAGGGTCTTGGTCTTGCTGGTCTTTTACTTCTAATACTAATGATGACTCAGCCCCATTCATCACCACTACTCCTCCTTTAGTGGAATCCATAAGTCTGACTCCCAGGCGTGCAAGTCTATGCACATCATTTGCTAACTCTCTCTTTTCTTCCTCAACATGGGCAGTACTACCCATATACAACCTCCTTAAAGCATCAGCAACAACATTAGCCTTACCAGGGTGGTAAAGAATATTCATGTCATAATCCTTGAGTAATTCTAACCACCTCCTCTGTCTGAGATTGAGCTCCTTCTGAGTGAACACATACTGAAGGATCTTGTGATCGGTGAACACATCCACATGAACACCATAAAGATAATGGCGCCATATTTTCAAAGAAAATACTACAGCAGCCAATTCTAACTCGTGGGTTGGGTAGTTATTCTTATGAACTTTCAACTGTGTGGAGGAATAATCTATAACTTTTCCATTCTGCATTAACACACAACCCAATCTAACTCTAGATGCATCACAATACACCACAAAACCTTGCGTACATTCTGGTAAGGTCAATATTGGGTAGTAGTTAACCGCATTTTCAATTCTTGAATGTTTTTCTAACAAGTTTCAGACCACTGAAACTTAACTATTTTCTGAGTCAATTTGGTCAAAGGGGACGAAATAGACGAGAACCCCTCTACGAGCCTCCTATAATAGCCAGCCAAACCCAAGAAACTCCTAATATCAATTAGAGATGTGGGTCTAGGCCAACTTTGCACTGCCTCTATCTTCTAAGTATTAACTCTAATTCTATCACCGGAAACTATGTGGCCCAAGAATGCCACTGACTCAAGCCAAAACTCACATTTTGAGAACTTAGCATACAACTCCTTATCTTTTAAAATCAGAAGAACTATTCTGAGATGGCTAGCATGATCTTCTTCATTCCTTGAATAGATTAGTATGTCATCAATGAAGACGATAACAAACATATCTAAATAAGGTTTAAAAACCCTATTCATAAGGTCCACGAACGCTGCAGGTGCATTAGTCAAACCGAACGACATGACCATAAACTCATAGTGACCATAACTAATCCTGAATGATATCTTTGGAATATCACTCCCTTACTTTCAACTAATGGTAGCCAGATCTGAGATCAATCTTAGAAAAACAAGAAGCACCCTGAATTTGATAGAATAAATCATCAATCCTTGGAACATAATACTTGTTCTTGATGATAACCTTGTTCAACTAACGGTAATCTATACACATCCTAAGGGAACCATCTTTCTTTCTCACAAATAAGATCGGAAAGCCCCAAGGTGAGACACTTGGTCGAATAAAGGCCTTATCTAAGAGATCGTAACTGTTCTTTAAGCTCTTTCAACTATGCTAGTGCCATTCTATATGGAGGAATAGAGATAGGATGGGTATCAGGAAGAACATTTATACCGAAGTCTATATCTATGCCAGGAGGGACTCCGAGTAGATCATCTAGAAAGACTTCTGGAAACTATCTTACTATTGAAACTGACTGAATTGGAGGTATCTCAACACTAGAGTCATTAACTCGGACTAAGTGATAGACACACCCCTTAGAAACAAACTTCCTTGCCTTAAGGTATGAAATGAAACGACCCTTAGGCACTGTTGAATTGCTTTTCCACTCTAAGACTGGCTCATTTAGAAACTGAAACTTGACAACTCGAGTTCTACAATCAACGAAGGCATAACAGGCATGAAGCCAGTCCATACCAAGAATGACATCAAAATCTACCATGTCTAACTCAATTAAATCAGCCATGGTACTCTTGCGATTGACGAAAATGGGACAATCACGATAAACTCTCTATGCTAGAATGGACTCGCTAATAGGTGTAGAAACACTGAATGGTTCACTAAGTTGCTCAGGATTAACATCAAAATTCATAGCAACATATGGAGTTACAAAAGACAAACTCGCTCCTGGGTCTGGCAAAGCATAAACAGTAAAGTCAAAGACTTGGATCATACTAGTGACAACATCTGGCAAATCCTCTTACTCTTGGCGACTGTTGATAGCATATAAGTGGTTTGTCCCTCCGCCAGTACCGGAAGTAGCCCCTCTAGGTGCAGCCTTGTCTGGTGGAGCAACTGAAGAAGACTGGGCTCTGTTGTCCCCATTACTATTTCCTTGCCTATTCTTTGGACACTCTCATATGAAATGCCCATTTTGACCACACTTGAAACAACTAGTGGAGCCCTCACGACAAGTACTTGAGTGGTTCCTACCACACTTGGCGCATGCAGGAAGCTTACTACCCCCTTGCGCCACGCTACCCTAAGAATAAGCAGGTTTAGCTCTGAAATTCTGACTATTGTACTCACCTTTATTCTTAGGTGCAGGTCCACTAGTAGATGATGGAGCAGGTCCCTTCTATTTCTGTTGGAAAGATGACCAGTTGGTACTACTCTTCTGCTGCCCGGACTCATTCCCTGGCTTGGCTCTCTTGTTCTTAAACTCTTCTCAATCCCTTAGCTTCTCTTCCTCAACCTACTGCACATACACCATTAACCTCGATATATCTATGTCCCCAATTAGCAATGCGGCCCTACCTTCCTTACTCGACAGACGAGACAACCGAGCAACAAACAAGCTCATTCTACTCCTCAAGTCCGCAACCATCTCCGGAGCATAACGGGATAGTTGGGTGAAATTCAACCCATATTTATGAACACTCAAAGAATCTTTTTTAAGTGTGAGGAACTCTCGTACCTTAGCCTCTTTCACTTCTCAGGGAAAGAAACGCTCTAAGAAAGCCTCCTCAAAATAGGCCCAATTCGCAAGTGGTGCATCCTCAGCTCTACCCTCTTTCCACTGATCAAACCAAGTCCTGGCAACATTCTTCAGTTGGTATGCAGCTAGTTCAACTCGCTCAGCATCAACAACATGCATAACCTCAAATACCTTCTTTAGTTCATCAACAATGTTCTCTAGGTCCTCAGAAGTGCTTGAACCAGTGAAACTCGGAGGATTCATCCTCAAGAACTCACGAATCCTTGAAGTATCAGCCTCTCCTTGTCGAGCTCCTCTTTGTTGCCCAACCTGGTTAGTCACAACTTGACTCAGCATCCTAATGGCTTCTCCGAACTCAACATTAGTGACTTCCCCTTGAGGTTGCACTTCAGGTGCATTTGGTAACTCTTGTTCCTTAATATTTCTCCTAGCTGAACGACCTCTGACTGCTCTTCGTGGCGGCATGAGTATCTGAAAACATGCGTAAGCACGAATTATAAGGAAATTTTTAGAGATCAACTCTAACGCATGAAAAGAGTGGGAAAGAAGTGAGAGATTTTCCTAATATTGCAGCCTCCTAATTATAGATGTGGCTCGCTTCACACCGATAACTAGAAATCTACAGACATGACTTCATAGACTCCCTAGGACCCTTGAACTCTAGGCTCTAATACCAAGTTTGTCATGCCCCGAGCCTACACCTTGGACGTGGTTGGCACTCGAAGACAATTGCTGGCCTCAAGCGAACCCTTGCCCTGGCTTACTAACTCAGCGGAAGATTTAACTCATCACATACACATTTATGAAGTAACTAGAATGTTCTAAAGGAACATTCAACTGGCCATTAAGGCAAACTCAAGTCTTTAACATATGAAATGAAAAGTAAAGACAACTGAATTAACCAACTGACTGTCTGTCTATGAATCCTCTAAACAACTGAGATGGATGTCGGGACAGGCCCACGACATCCTAATGAACTAATACTAAAACTAAAAGCAATGAAAATAAGTCCTCTAGAATACAAAGAGGCTCACCAACAAACTCTGAACTGCTCACCGGATTAACGATATGCCAGATGTCGATACTAGTTACATGTGTCTGCATTATAATAAGATGTAGGCCAACTGGCATCAGTACATTGAATGTACAAGTATGCGAGTTGAAATACTAAATACAACATAGGATTGAAAAGAATCTGAAAGAAATTGAAGAACTTACCTTGCTCAACTCACTCAACATAACTGACTTATTTCAATATAAAGCAGTTTAAAACAAGTGCAGTATAAAGAAAAGTTGTTTAAAACATGATGTCAATTCTGTGTATGCAAAGACACAAATAACTCTGAGATGTATGTAAAATTACAAATAAACTTATGTATATAAAAATACAAAGTACTGTTGTGGGAGTTTCTCTAACCAACAACCATCACTTAAGAGCTGTAGTGATGATACAACGATCTTCCTCACGCTGCCGGCAAATCCTACACCTTGCCACAGGTGCAAGACCTGAACTACTAAGTGGATCCACTAGTCTATGCGAAAATGATTCATCTAAAAAGTATGACCCTTTTCTACCCATGATAGCTACATGGTTTATGGGGGCCGTGGGTTCTCTGAACGTTTCCCCATATCGGTGCTCAATACTACTCCCAAAATATGATACTAGCTCTTTATGTTTAAAAACATACTTCTTCTGAGATTTGAGATTAGTGCTCTAAACATAGCTCAAAGGCTATCTTGGAAATCAAAGTTTCCCCTCTTGCTTCATTTCGAAAGAGATTTCTCTTTTCTGAAAACTAGCCCAAAGGCCCTTTGGAAATAGAGGTTTCCTTTCTTGTTTAAATGTGAAAACATTTTAAACCCTTTGGGAATACATAGTCCCCATATACTTTTGAAGAAATGAACTTTAAGCTTTACTCTTTACTGAACTCAAAACTTAAGTCTTAAAACAAAGTTAAAACGTTTGCGAAAGACTTTTGGAAAACTTTAAGAACTTCTCTAGACTTTGATCTGAACTGCTCTTGACTTGACTCTTAACTGGTCCTTGAATTGTATTATGGATTCAAGAATTTTGATTTGTGATAGGAAGGATCACATGATGTTTAGGAATGATCTTAAATAGCTAAACATGAGAAAAGTCACGAAATCACCGTCTTGGAACAAGTCCGTGACGCGGAGGTGTTTAAATAATTACTCGCAAAATTAAATTTTGAGAAAGAGGAGTCCGCGTCTTAACCACGACATGGAGAAATTATTTGGTCACTGGGGTAGCAAGTCCGTGTCACGGACTTGAGTGCCAGATGGCGGTCAACTTTTTCCTTCTCCATTTTACAGCCCCAATTCGCCTAAACTTGACTATTGATCTCAAATTCATTTCAGATTCCAATACCCAACATATGGACTCAAGAACCTAACTCAAAACAACTATATAATTCGACTCAAAGATCTCAGAAACTCCTCAATTCATCCCAATTCAAGAACAACATTCAAATTCAAGAATACATGTCAAGAACATCAACTTTCAAACTCTTTTAGGATGAATTTCGCTGAACTAAACATGTTTGGTGTGTGGGTGAATGAACCCAATGCTATGAAAGACTCACATACCTTGTAAGATTAATTCCTTGGCGAAATCCACCACCAAATCGCACGATCTTAGCGAAATCTAAGCTTTTCTTCTCCTTTCTCATCTTTTCTCTTTTCTCCAAGCCCTAGTGTGAATTTCCAATTGACAAAACTGATCTCATTCTGATTTGACCCTTAATTAATTCACTTAAACGAATTAAATTAATTGGATAAGGAAAAGACTAATCTACCCTTCGAAAATCCGGCTTAGACTTTTCTTAATCGCACAACCCAACTTCCAAAGGACTTAACGCACCCATTCGAACTCGTAATCGCGCAAATTTGACGGCGTTGGAAAGACCATTCTAAGATCTCTCCAACCATATCTGGAAGTACACCTAAATCATCCTGATCTAGGAGTTATGGCCGTTTGAAGTTGACCAAAACTCAACTTTTCCTAACTTAAACAATTTTTCCAGATTTCCATTCTTTCCAAAAATGGCTATTTCCAATTATTAGCTTCTTCCTAGTTATTTCAAATTGCGAGATGTTACACTTACAAATATCCTTCAATGTTAGCCTCTTCCGTCTTTAACGTGATAATGAATATTTTTTGGCAAGTTACACTTCAAATTCTCTTTGATATTTGATGTGTCTTAGGTGTGCATTTCAGACGTCTTTGACACTGGAAAATGCAATATGACACTATTATAGTCATCTGTACATTTTAAAGTGCCATCCTCTTGATGCTTTCACCTTCTTTTCTTTGACCACTTGTATCTTTGTTGTGGCTCCTATTTTTGTTGAGAAATATGAACAAGACATTGTTATTCAAAATACCAAGTTAACTATTTTTGTCACAGGAATATCAAAGTATTTTCCTGCATAAAGAAAATTTCAGTCTTGGGCGCTTTTGTTCTTCTAACTTTCCCATATTTGTTGAACAGGATGACCTCTTGATATCCTTGCAAACGTGCATGCACAGAAAATTTATTAGTTTTAAATGAACTAATATGTGTTGCCTTCTTTGATTGCTTGCTCTTCCTCTTGCTATCTTTGGTTGATTGCTTCTAGCTTTCCGCTTCTTGGTAGATATAATATAGATCTATATTTTGTACAAAAAAAAATAATTTAGAAAAAGGTTGGTTTATCCTTTCTAAAAATAAGGTTTTTACCTTTCTTCAAATTTAAAATAAATCAAAAGTTTTTTTACTTCGTATAACAAAATTTTCTAAACTACGTTTGACTTGATTCTTGCTTTGACAAGATACGTAGGCAGCCTTATTTTGAGGTTCGGTCTAACCAAGAAAAATTCTAGAAAGCCCTCACTACAAAAACTAGGGCAAAAAATATATTTATTATTGAAATTTCCAATAAAAATGTTTCTATTCCTTATTTTAAAATCTAAAAAAATATATTAATTTTTTTTCTCTGAAAGGATATTTTTTTCTAAAAATAATATTTCTTGACGTGGTTGGTACCAAAATAATTAGGAGTATGCATAAAGATAAAGAAAAATGTTAAACTATTTGGCAAGACAGACCGACTTTGTTGTGACCTATAGACTTCTTTTGGCACCTCTTGATATATTTATGTAATACTTGAGAAACTATTTTGCTTAAAGTTAAGGCAAAAACAAATTCGAACTCATGTTTCATGTGCATTGTGTGGTGATTGTTAGATATAAAATTCAATGACATGACTTTGTTGATCTAGAACTTCGCCCGAATGTTGGTTGGAGCGAAATTTTGAGCAACAATTAACTTGGGAAAAGATGATAGGCTTTCTTTGATCCGATTGTTCCTTTCAAGCTTACCAAATGACATGTCGTCCATAGAACTCTCATTTTGAGCATAAAACCATAAATACACTATTTCTTGACCTCACCTCCTTGAGCGCACTATCAATTATCTACATAGTGTTAAAGACCTAAGTTGGGTAACAAAGTGAAAAGGCCAAATATGCGAAAGTTCAAAATAAAATGAAAAGGAAAAGCTAGAAAAGCATCTAACGAAAGGAGAGATAATGAAACAAAAAAGAAAAAAGAAAATGAGGAGAAACTTTCAAGAAAACAATTGTCAAATGCGAAAATGAAAAAAAATATTGAGAGCATTGAGCAAATTTTAAGGAGGAAATAGTCACTTTATCCCAAATGAATATCCTACCTTTCCCTAAGTCTACATTACAAGCCAATGACAAGTCCTATTTTATCTCATTTTTGGTGTTCTCACATTAGTGGATACTTACATGAGGGCCAATCATATGGTATCTCAATCTCATGCATTGAACATCTTTCTGAGTGTGAGTGACTTTAAAAAAGGCCATACGATCTAAATTATTCTATACTGTGTGAAAAAGGACTTTATTGGTTGTAAGGGCACTTGAAACATGAGGATGTGAGTAATTCTAGTCTCTTAATTTATGCAAGATAAACTGATCTTGTTTAATACTTGAGAATTTTTGAGATACCATTTGAAATTATAGGAATTACTCAAAGTTGACCTCAAATTTGTGTGAAAGTAGTTGAAGGTGATTCATATGCATAATACTAATTACTAGGTAATTTGCTGCGCTTCGCGCGGTCATAAATAATAATTGCATTAAACTTGCAAATAATCCTTTAGTAATATTCATACATTAAAAATAATGGATAAAATAGGTTCTTAATTTTTTTTTAGCAATATTCCAACATGAATTTTATTATTTGTCATTATCACATAACTCAAGAACCTCTAATGAATGAATTATTCCGGAAATAATAAATCATTGGTTCTTTAATCAACATTAAAAGGAAAATAGAGAAGAAAATAAGAATATATATACAAAGGCATTTCGTAAGAAAAGGAACACATTTAAGTTGCATAGATTATACAATTGTGATATATATCTCCGGGAAAAATTCAAAAATTTGTTAATAGATTCCAAAAAAGAAATTACGCTTGATCATGAAAGCAATTATAACTTTTCAACTTGCATAATGAATTTCTTCAATTGATAAGTGAGAAACTTATATCTATGTAAAAATAGATAATATATAAGCTTATATATAGTAGTTTTAAGTTATAGAATTTTATATAGAGTGCTTGGAACTGAGTACATTAATTACTTTTTGCACAATGAATATACCTACTATATGTGTATAGGTTTAATATAACTGGAGACAATAACTTTGCGGAAACATTAACAATAGGGTTTATAATATGTGCTCAAAAACATCAATTAATATCATAAGCATTAATTAATGACTATAGAAAAAAGTACCAGGATATGTAAAAATAGAATGAAATAGAAAGGAAAAAATTGATTCCACTGAATGCACAGTGTACCCTTAAGAAAATTACTCCCCTCTAATACCTGAGGTTTATAGAATTAGATCCTCTCAGTATGGAACGATTTTATTCACCAACGTATTGATACAAAAACAATGGTGTCAGTAAGCCACACAATAGGAGTAAAGTACACAAATATTTAATGGTGCAGAAGAAGAAGAAGTTCAGAATATTCGTTGTTTTAAAATGATAGGAAATACCTCTATTTATAGACAACAAAGGGTAGTGTGAACAAATGCTTATTGTGCCTTATCGGAAAGGTCACAACTCTTTGGAAATGTGACAACCCTTTTGAAAGGTCACAACCTTTAATAAACGTCACAACTCTTCTTAAAAGTCACAACTTTTCATAAAAGTCAGAACTTTTCATGAAAGGGGAAGGCTAGTTTTGGAAATAAATAAATTAAAAGGGAATCCTTGTTTGTGGTGGCGCCACGTAGGCCGGCCTAGGATTCTCTTTTATGTAAATATATGATATGATTCATACAAACTAAAGTCAAGATATTATCAAACATGAACCGATTACTTTCCTAAAAGATTTCAAAAAAAAAAAAACAAAATCAAGAAAAAGAAAAATAATTTTTGATTTATATGAACTACGTTTGACCTGATTCTTGTTATACAAGATACGTAGGCAGTCTTACAATGGGCTCGGTCTCACTAAATAAAATTTTATATCGTTGAAAGAATGAAATTAGATCATTTCTTTTTTATAAAAGAATTGAAAAAATGATAAGTTAAAAAGAGTTTCAAAGTTCCTCAATTTAAAAAACTGGGGCATATTTTTATTTGGTACAATAAAAAAAGCCACTCTCGTTACTAGAGAACAAACACCCTAGAGATATTTTAGGGAATAAACACCCTATCATCTTTCATTTTTAGAGAACAAACGTCCTTATTGCATCTATGTCTTGCATTTTTCTTTGGTATAAGTATTTCTCATTTATGATAATAGCTTAAATAATATTTTTCTGGTGCAAACTGGGGCAAAAATAATGTTGTGGGGATTTTATTTTATGATTATGTTAAGCGAGATCTTCCTAAGTAATGAAATTAGTGTAGTAGGACCCTCCTGGACAATGAGAATAGAAGGACCCTCCTGGACAATGGGATTAGTAGGACTCTCCTACATAATAGGATTAGCAGGACTCTCCTCATAATGGAACTAGTAAGACCCTCCTGGACAATGGAATTAGTAGGACCCTCCTACATAATGGTATTAGCAGCACCCTTCTCATAATTGGACTAGCAGGACCCTCCTACATAATGGGATTTAGATTAGTAGCACCCTCATATATAATGTGATTTAGATTAGCAGGACCCTCTTACATAATAAGATTAGCAGGGCCCTCCTTATAATTGGAATAGCAGGACCCTCCTACATAATGAGATTTAGTTTAGCAAGACCCTCATAAATAATGGGATTAGCGGGGACCCTCCTACATAATGAGAATTAGTTTAGCAGGATCCTCCTAAATAATGGGATTCGTAGGACTCTCCTACATAATGAGATTTAGTTTAGCAGGACCCTCCTACATAATTGGATTTAGTTTAGCAGGACCCTCCTAAATAAAGGGATTAGCAGGACCCTCCTATATAATGAGATTTAATTTAGCAGGACCCTACTACATAATGGGATTTAGATTAGCAGGACCCTCATATATAATGGGATTAGCAGGACCCTCCTACATAATGGGATTTAGTTAAGCAGGACATTCCTAAATAATGGGATTAGCAGGACCCTCCTAAATAATGTGATTAGCAGGACACTCATATATAATGAAATTTAGTTTAGTAGGACCCTCCTCATAGTGGAATTAGAAGGACCCTCCTTCATAATGAGATTTAGTTTAACAGGACCCTCCTACGTAAGGATATTAGATTAGCACGATCCTACTAAATAATGGGATTAGTAAGACCCTCCTCATAATAGGATTAGCAGGACCCTCCTACCTAATGAGATTTATATTAGCAGGACCATCCGACACAATGGATTTAGATTAGTAGGACCTTCCTACAAAATAAGATTTAGATTACCAGGACCCTCCTCATATATAATGGGACTAGTAAGACCCTCCTCATAATGGGAATTAGTGGGACCCTCCTGGACAATGGGATTAGAAGGATCCTCCTACATAATGAGATTTAGTTTAGCAGGATCCTACTGGACAATGGGATTAGCAGGACCCTCCTACATAATGGGAGTTAATTATTTTCTCCTAGGATAAACACTTCCTAGTCTGAGACCGTTACTTTTTATTTTCTCCTAGGATAAATACTTCCTAGTCTGAGACCGTTATTTTTTATTTTCACCTATGATAAACACTTCCTAGTCTAAGATTGTTATTTTTTATTTTCTCCTAGGATAAACACTTCCTACTCTAAGACGTTATTTTTTATTTTCTCCTAGGATAAACACTTCCTAGTCTAAGACCGTTATTTTTTTATTTTCTCCTAGATTAAACACTTTCTAGTCTGAGACGTTATTTTTTATTTGTTCCTAGGATAAACACTTCCTAGTCTGAGACCTTTTATTCTTCTCCCAGGATAAGCACTTCATAGTCTCACATCATTATGTTTTATTTTCTCCTAGGATAAACACTTCCAAGTTGGAGATGTTATTTTTTATTTTCTCCTAGGATAAACACTTCCTAGTCTGGACTTTTATTTTTCATTTTTCTCCTAGGATAAATACTTCCTAGTCTGAGTTTATTTTTGAAAATTTACATCTTCTAATAACTCACAAAAAATTTCAAGTGAAAACTGGGGCAATTTTTTTTTGTTTATTTCTTTTATTTGTGATGGTTTTCAGGTTTCTTCAACCGAAACATGGATTTGAAATTCAAGAACAAAGTTTCAACTCTTTTGAGAATGATCAATCCCCATGATAGCAAGAATCAGTTTCTTCAATGCATGTAGTAGTCTGGCTTCTTTACATCAATTTATATTCAGCATCGAGAAAACATGCAGTCATTCAAGAACATTTTCAAATTGTCTTTTTGAAGAGTGTCAAAATCTCACTCTAAATGGTAAGTTAAGCCTCAAATTTAGTTTAAAGATCAATATACTCACCCAAAAAATCAAGGTGATATCTGAAAGTCAAGACTCAAGTGAAGACTAAAGAGAAGCTTCATAGATAGGATCTTGTACTTTTATTTTCCTTTTGACTATTAGCTTTCATTTTTTTATGTAAGGATAAGAACCGCGACCTGGACCCTCGATGGAACCTTACTGAACTTCCAACTCATCACTTCATCTCCTTGAACTACACATGAACTGATTCCCTTATAACCCGTGATATGTAGGATGTCCAAAACCAAGACTCGGTCGCACAATTTTTTTCTTCAAATACAAGTTCGGTCAAAATTTGTCACGTTATCTACTTCTTTGTCTGAAAACTCTTCGTGTTTCCACTAAAAAATGGGCAAACTGTAGACACGTAATTTTTTACCGAACTTAGGGTATTACACCATTTTTAGTACATAAATATTGCTTTTATATATAAATTAGATATTTTTCTTTTATCTTATTTTAGTAAGTTTATTTGAAATGATTTAAAAATAACAAAAAAATATGTTTTGTTTTTATTTTTAGTTTGATAAATAAGTAAGCTACTAATTTTTTCTTAGTTTAACAAATATTATATTATATTATATTATTAAAATAATAATAATAATAATAACTTAACACTCCCTCACATCTTCCCACTACCCCAATCCACCTCCTTTACCCTCACCCCCACTTGACCATATTACCCCACTCCACTCACCTTAATCCCACTTCCCTCCCCATTTTTCTATAACACAACACACACATACACTACTATATTAACACCCACACAAACACACACGGAAAAGGGACAGGAGATGAAGAAAAAGAAAAGAAAAGAAACAACACACACACACACAAAGAGAAAAAAGATCAACTACCAGAAAAAAAAAAAAAAAAAAACA